>CALNXI010001948.1:23359-34806 GCA_942486025.1 Porites evermanni
TTTCTAATAAAAGTTTTAAACGAAAAATGCCATGGCTATACGCATATGCTGCAAGATAATCCACCTTATGTTCTTGCGAGGGCGACGGCGACGGCGACGGCGACGGTCGTTCAATTAGTGACTTTGGCTCAGGCCAAACGTCGAATTTTTCATGCGACGAACCAAACTTAGTTAAGTTCATAAAAATTTTGACGTCAAGCTCAGTTAACTTCGTATGAAGGAGTTTGGATCGTCTGAAGCAGACGGATAGAAAGGATCGTCTCCGGGACAAACTCGTCGAACTTCGCATGTGACGATCACCAAACTAATATATCAAAAATTTGTGTGATGATGTATCTTTAGCGTCGTTCGGGAGAAAATTTATTACTGATCTGGTCCAGCTGACTGGTTCGACGTGTCCTAAGTTCGACGTCTGACCCAACAGACGATCTTAACTTAAGTTAGGTCAACCCAAATTAGAGTTTGGTTCGTCTCATGAAAAGTGCGACGTTTGGCCTAGGCCTAAGATCCAACGATGCGATGGCAACGAGAAGGTCGCACGTGCACCACACTTCTTTGTACATTTCTTTGCCGTTTTTGCACTACTACGACGTGAAAATGCCTAAGGCCCCGTCCGCACATATTCGAATATTTTTGAAAACAGATTTTTGTCCCTCCGTTTTCAAAAAAAAATACGCTTCCAGACGTAACGTATTCGAATCGTTTTCGCCCGCTCATACGAAAACGCTGAGGATGCGTTATGGTAGTAGTAAATGATGTACTACATCATTGTATTCGAAAAACTCGTCCGTTTTTGTCCTTCCTCGCGTAAGCGAGTGGCCAGCGTTTTTCAAAAATCTTCACTCTGGAGAGCGTTTTGAAAAGATGCGTTTTCGGTGATCGTTTTCACCGAATACATGTGGACGGTAGGCGAAACCGGAGAAAAAAAATCGCCGTTTTCAAACAAAAACGGATATGTGCGGACGGGGCCTGAATTAGCGCTTTAAGGTTGATTTCCACTAACGCGTTTTTGGCGGTTACGCACGTTAACGCTCGTAGGGCAAGATAAAAAGTGCTGAGCTTAAACGAGAAGTTGAGCAAGGTTCAACTTTTACGTTTGCGAGCGACCTTTCATGCATTGCCTTTATTTCATTTCCGAACGCACCCACGCACGTAAAAATTACGCGACACTGGAAATCAACGCTATGGAAACCGTAAACGAGCAAAGGCTAAATTTTATTTCGCTTTCTGAACTTTGATATGATCCCTTGCAATTCAACTTCAGGAGGGTTCGCCTGACTGACAAAGCAAGTGGGAGGAATAATCGCGATAAAGACTGAAAGAACGAAAATTCTCTTTTCTCGCAAATTTCGACGTTCTTGTTGCCGACGCGTCTTTGGACCTTCAAGTCCCTATTGTTAAATACGCGGCCTTATTCTCTTTACAATTTATCGTCCAGAAAATTACTTGCATGTAAATTACAAAATCTCTGCTTCGCCTAAAACAAGTGTCTCCTAAGTATTGAAACGTTACAGACCAACAAAAATGAAGTTTGAAGGACTGCTAGACTGGAAGGTTTCAAAAACCATAATTGCAATAACATATATTAGTTTGTTTTTGTTGGCACCGTCATAATTATCTTCCATTTTTCTACGGGAAGACTTAAGCCTGTAAAATCAATTCACAATGAACAATGCACAATTTTAGGGTTTGCGTGAAGTCTGGGGAACCAGTAAGACGCCTGCAGAACGTCAATCAGCACGCACAGCAGAGATTTTGCAAATCTGTGCCTTTACACCAAAGTTTGTTTTTTTGGTTTGGGTCGGTTTTAAGTTTGTCTAGTTACATTTCCTTGCATACAATTGATTAGAAGTAAATGCCTTTAGGTCTGGTCAAATACCTATATTGAGAGACTGTTTTCTTTCGGGATTACAAACCTAGCATAGGTCGACTACATCAATAGGGAAATGTACTAAAAATAGAGCCCAAGAGAGGGCTTTGTTTTGGATTGGTCTTAGCCCACGGAGCAGGAACATGTAGGAACGCATGACGAACCCCTAAGAACGTCTGCGTGGGAGGCTACGTAGATTGGTCTCAAATTAAATAAAACTGAATCTAACACCGCAGGCGTTTTTCTTAAACGCTCTAATCAAATAACTCAGCAAGCTGTAGGGTCACGTACTCGCTCGCTGCCAGCTCTTTGATTACCCTGGGAAACATTATCGAATTACGGTCCGACTTATAGTTAACACTAAACCTCGACGCTGATAGGAAACCATAATGAATTTTGGCTGATAGGCAAAAATAAATCTAGCAACAGTTTAATTCTGAGAATGAAACTGATCAACCAGAAAATATGTAAGAAAGATAAAGAATGTAACATGTGGTCTAGAGCCATTTATTCCATTTCTGTCGTTCAAGGAGTCATTTAGCTAACCTCGACCAGTTAGTTCTTCCTCCAAATCTCATGCGTTGCACAAATAAATGGTCGCTAATTAAACCCCAGTTCGCTGGATCTAACTTATAGAGATCGCCTTACCTCCATCAGTCTCTCATCTCTTAATTACGCAGTACTGGTTTAAAATAGAAGAATCTAGAACTTCTCTTCTCTTCTTACAGCCTTTACCAAGATTAAAATGGGGTCAGTGCTAGTTAAGCAAAACTTCAATCGGGCCTTTCAGTGGCATAGCGTGGGATTTAGAAGGAGCTCCAAACAAAGGAAGGGAAATGTTAAGAGGGGACAGCGAAGAGTACATTTTTTTCGTTTCTCACCCCATTATAACGTTTCTTGCCATCGGTTTATGGAATAATGAAAGGTTAAAGAAAACACACAAAGACACCACTATATTGCGACAAGAGAGAATGATCTTGATTGCGAAAAATAAGTCGGTCATCCCGATTAAACGAAATAAAAAAGGGAAATTAGGGAAATAAAAAATTTAAATATTATTTCCTGCAGATTTCAGCCGTACGCACGGGGGTGAGCTACGCTCCTGCATTACTGAAGGGTGATCACTAAGGAAATTAAAAGTATTTTTATCACTCACCAGTTTTTTCACTTGTCTCGCCAAAATAGTCCATTAACACGGGTAACAGAACGCCGAAGCTAAGAGCAAAGCCAAGGCCAAGAGCATTACAAATCATTGCTGAAATACACACAACCCAAGACCACAAACTGTCTTGGTGACGCTTGCCTCGGAAAAACTGTCCTAGTTTCCCAAGACTAGGATCTTCTTGAGCATGCATTTTTCAGTTTGAGATCAGAACTCACCGCGCCTGACCTGGTGAACTTGATTAGGGCGACTCAGTGGGATCTTTCAAGTACTGTTAAATGCTCGCGCAGTACACTATTCTTTCTTTGGGTATAAGCTTGCATGCATTTGGTTATATGTTAAACTGCTATCAAGTTTCTAACTAGATTTTCAGGGTCTTGATTGCGAACAAAAGGTAATGATACATCTTAACTAAAAGACTCATCTGATTGGCTACTATATAATTATTATTGTTCTTGTTACTATTATAATTCTTAAAATTCTTGTTTTTCCCTTTATCATGTTCCCCACCTACGTCCCGTATATAAATGATGAGAGTTGTGTGGAAATGTACTCGCCCAGTCAATTAACGAGTGGTACCATCCGACACTCTGTTCCTTCACAGCACTTTATTCTCTTGCAGAAGCAGCTTCTTACTTCTAAGTTCTTCGGCTACAACTAATAACTAACAAGCCTATTACCAGCGAATTAAATAACCAAATTGTCGTGTTTATGTTAGCTGACCGTGAGAACTTTCCGTTCATCACAAGCCTCAGCTTTCCGCAAGTTAAAAGAGTTGAGTATCCATCATCGTAACAGTTTTGCGGTCAACTACCGCAAATTACAATATAATTTTAACCGAAACCAGAGCTGTACATTTCGTTGCATAATTGACGCCTCTATCATATTACTATCAGAGATCAACGGAATAGTGAATGTTAGAAAAACTACTGGGTATCTAGCAGAGTTGGAGGACTAAAATTCAGGGATCTCAGCTGGATACTGCGGTTTTTTTGGTTGCTAAGAACGCGCGGCTCGTTATGCATATCCTGTACAACAGTTTACACTTTCGTCATTGACAAGTACCAAAGAACCAAAAATGCTAGCGGTAAAATTGCTCAGTAGGACTAAGCACAAAAAAAAAAAAACATTAACTCCAGTGTAGGTAAAACCCAAGGTCAGCTATAATCCCCGAACATGCCTACTTCAAAGAACTTCATTTCAGTTTAACAAATCCTTCAAAAAGACGATACTACCAAAAAAACTAAGGAACTATCGGTGTGGGCTAAACATTGAATTAACTTGGACCATGAACTGTTTATTAAGAAAGTAGCACAGTACTACAAAAAAATCATTTTGATACCCTATAACTAAGACTGAAAACCTTAAAAATCCCAATAGTCAAAGACAAAACTAAAAGCAACCACGTCATAACGTAAACTACACATACAAACCACAATACCCTGGTTCGCTCTGGCGAAGGCTAGCGTTTGAAACGTGAGCTTCTCAACAAACCTTTAAATTATGCAACAGTTGGTTTCATGATTTTCAGAGGATTAAAGGCACTATGTCAAGCTATTTGCTATCTCTTTAAAAAGCTAAAACGTGTCTTCGAATCAACTGAATTGCTAAGATAGTGGTCCGGTTTTGTTATTTAAGACTATATTTAGGTGTTGATCGAAACTGTTTTCTGTTGTTGCAACGGACGGCAAGGATGGACATGGATTGAAACTTGGAAAAGTTGGGCCAACCTTTTCATGTGTTAATACTTTGAAAAAGTCACGGAAAAATGTTATGGTTAGTGCACCCTACGGACATTTTTTTGACATATTCTTCATAACTCAGGGGCACCCAACGACAATTTTCGGAAAATATCCGGTTCGGGAAGACGATTTGAGATCTAGAATTTTTGGAACATTTGTTGTAAAAATTCTTGCTTGCCTGCCTCTCCTAGGATTGTCGAACTTCTAAAAAATGTTATAATTGCCAATTTTTAACGGATTTTAACCCTTAAAAGATCATCTAGAGTTTTCGGGAGCCTTTTTTCTGGCTGAAATTTTCGAAAAGGTAAGTGTTGATCCCTATAATTTTCGATCACTAGACTTTCAGCTAGGAAATCCGAACAGATGAAAAATTCCTAGAGGATAAAAATATGCCTATTTCCACTGTACTAAAAATACGGTTAACAATGCTATGTTTAAGTGGTATTGAACTATATTCTCGTTAGGTGCCCCTGATAACTCTGAAAAGCATTTTGTGTANGAAATCCGAACAGATGAAAAATTCCTAGAGGATAAAAATATGCCTATTTCCACTGTACTAAAAATACGGTTAACAATGCTATGTTTAAGTGGTATTGAACTATATTCTCGTTAGGTGCCCCTGATAACTCTTAAAATTCATTTTGTGTATTGGTCAAGCCACACTAAGTTATGACTAATCAGTACAGAATAAACATAAAACAGCATTATCCTCGTGACACAGACCCTTTAACCCTTTAAAAATATCTCTTAGCATGCAAACGTCCAAATGATACGGTGGCTTGCTAGTCGACTCGTAATTGCCGCGTCTCTAACCAGTCCTGCTAAAACATATAATGACTCATTCTACATCCTTCTTTAATGAAAATTGAAATTAACAGTATGTTTGTTACCGCTTCACTACCCTGTTACCTTACTTGATTAGTTTATGAAGGCCTAGACTGACACAAATTATTTAGATACTTTCAAGCCGCGAAGCGACGCCTGAAAAATATTTTTAGAATGATTTCACACTGAACAACTTTTTCATAAATGTTTTTACTGACTCGTTTTATTCAAGCACGTCAGAACATACACATCACTGTTACATATATAGTTTTCAGCAAAATATATGTTATACATCTTTGTTATTCAACTTCAAAAACAGTGCTCCTGCAGTGGTCAGTATTTTTATTTAAAGGTATTCGACAGACCGTGATGCCCTAGAGGTGTGTCTGACAGTGCTGTGGAATCTACACACACGAGTAAAACTCCCATAACAACAAAGAGCTCAGTTGGAGTTAAAAAAAAAGGGCCGTTATGACGAGGTTACAGACCTGGCGTGGCATGCATGGCATCTGCAACAAGGGAAAAGGAGAGGAGACAATAAGGGCAGAAAAAAAGAGGGAGCGCCAATTAAATCAAAAATGTGACGTTTGGTCAGGAGGTTAAAATTACTATGCAGGAAGTCGTAGCTAGTTAATGAGTAACTAAGACTTCCCGCATTAACATATGTTATCATCCAGAAAATTTTAATAAGATTTCTGGGACTCTATTTGCTAGTAAATAACTTGTTGAAGTGTAAAGTCCCGCCCATACGAATTCGGACATTTTTGGAATCGTATATTATTATTATTATTATTATTATTGTTATTATTATTATTATTATTATTATTATTATTATTATTACTATTACTATTATTATTGTTATGTTCAAGTGCAAGTGTCATACCACTGAGGTGGCCTTTTCTCCCCTAAACATCTAGCTATATCCTAAAACCCTTAGGCCTGTCTAGGGTCCTTCTTAAGATCGTGGTTGTTCTCACCAAACAACCAAAGATCACTGCAATGATCCCAAGTGTTCCCTGAGTTTGCCGATCCACATTCTGAGGTTTTTACTAATTTTTTTTACTCTACCTTTGCATTTAATTCTTCATTCTGCGGTTGCAATAAATGAAATTTATATATTCCTCATTTCCAGCCCTCTTCATCTTTCCAGGGATTTTACGAATCAACGAGTTGCCCCAAGCCTCTGTTTTAAAGCGCGAGGCTAAGTGCAAAACCATTGATATAAAAATGTTATTTTATTTTCATGCAAATAAACTTAAACTTTCACGAGAAGGGTTTTGCACTTGGATTTTGAACGTGAGAGTTTTTGGAACTCGGAAATGGCTTGTTACGAAAACATTTAAGTCATCAGTATGGAATTTTTGGGCCCGAGACGCAGACTGTGCCATTTGAACTACGTTCTGCTGTCGACTACGGTCAACCAGTTTAATTAGTTTGCATACAATGGCTTAAAGTTTGGTTTCAAGTGAATGTTTACAAGGAGCTCTGCTTTTAGGCTTACCTATGCTGTTGTTAAGAGTCGTTTTTCATTTTTTTTTTGTGATTTAATCTCTATGTTAGGATTAGTCGCTGGAGAAATATGCTAAGCATAAAGCGCAAGCAAAAGCTTTTGTTTTGTACTTACTGTTTGTTTAGTTTTACTAATGACCTCGAATCTTAAAACCTGCTGCAGGCGTTTTACTTGCTTCAACTTGGTAGTTACGTAACACAGGAACGTGTAGAGTCACTTCACATTCGCGCCAGCCCTTTACTCCGAGAAAAATCATCGAATTAATTTTTCAGCAGAAAACCTCGAAGATAAGAGTAAACCATGGTGAAGTTTTGCTGATAGCTGACAAAATCTTGCAATAACATATGACAATCGAAAATTGATCAACCATAAACAATGTAAGGAATATAAAGAACTTAATATGTGCTAGATTTAAATATTCCAAAGCATTGCTCACTTTGGCTAAGCTCTACCCTATNGTTCTGCTGTCGACTACGGTCAACCAGTTTAATTAGTTTGCATACAATGGCTTAAAGTTTGGTTTCAAGTGAATGTTTACAAGGAGCTCTGCTTTTAGGCTTACCTATGCTGTTGTTAAGAGTCGTTTTTCATTTTTTTTTTGTGATTTAATCTCTATGTTAGGATTAGTCGCTGGAGAAATATGCTAAGCATAAAGCGCAAGCAAAAGCTTTTGTTTTGTACTTACTGTTTGTTTAGTTTTACTAATGACCTCGAATCTTAAAACCTGCTGCAGGCGTTTTACTTGCTTCAACTTGGTAGTTACGTAACACAGGAACGTGTAGAGTCACTTCACATTCGCGCCAGCCCTTTACTCCGAGAAAAATCATCGAATTAATTTTTCAGCAGAAAACCTCGAAGATAAGAGTAAACCATGGTGAAGTTTTGCTGATAGCTGACAAAATCTTGCAATAACATATGACAATCGAAAATTGATCAACCATAAACAATGTAAGGAATATAAAGAACTTAATATGTGCTAGATTTAAATATTCCAAAGCATTGCTCACTTTGGCTAAGCTCTACCCTATAGTTATCGCTCAAAATCTCGTATGTCGCGCAAAATAATTGACCTCTCGCTACTCGTCCCCAGCTCAGTCAAAACACTCAAAATTTAATCTTATTTATTTATCTTATTTATTTTTAATCGCCTTACTCCACTCAGTCTACAGGTTAGAGAAATTGGATCTTGTCTTCGTCTATAAGTGCAAGTCGAACAAGATAGCCATTACCTTAAGAGCTACTTAACTTTTCATTCTGGTCACACGCGATATGGTAAAATTGTACCTAAAACCAGCAATAATCACTTAAACCTTAGCTTTCACAGACACCTTTTTCGACCGTATTGCAAATATACTTCGAACGCTTAACCCGACGTATTCGGTTACAGTAGGAAACTGAGGACAACTTGTAAATTAGCCATCGTCCAAATGACTTTGAATTAGGACCGATTAAACAAATATGACTAGATAAATATATTAAATTTTAAATTTTAAAACACAATTTCAGACATACCAAGGCGCCACGGACCCCCTATTGCAAAGCCCCCACTCTAAATCCGCCCATTTATTGTGATATTCAAATATTCCACTACTTCGATCATCAATTGTCAGCTAGAGTTAAGCGAAGCTCTACTCAACTGCCATTCAACGGGATCTTAGACTACATACACCTTTTATTATGTGATCACTAGCTAAGGAAGTTAAAATGATTTTCATCACTCACCAGTTCTTTCGCTTGTCTCATCAAAATAGTCCATTAACGCAGGAAGCAGAACTCCGTAACTTAGAGCAAAGCCAAGGCCAAGAGCATTACAAATCATTGCTGAAAAACACACAACCCAAGACCACAAACTGTCTTGGTGACGCTTGCCTCGGAAAAACCAGCCTAGTTTCCCAAGACTAGGATCGTTTTGAGCATTCATTTTGCAGTTGGAGATCATGGGTACTCACCACGTCTGGCCTGAAGAACTTGATTGGGGCGACTCATGATCAGTGTCACCTTCAAGGATTGCCAATTTTCGTGTACATGAGTTGTTCTTTGGGTATTAGCATGCGAGCCATTTGTTTCTAGAGGATGATGAACTGAGATCAACTTTCTACACAAGGTTTTCAAGTTTTTTGCAACTGGGTTGAAAAAATAGAAGGCAAAGCTAATGATACATCTTGAACGACTGATCTGATTCGCTACTATTATTAGAAGTTTATACGCGCTCGCAGCTGTAAGCGAGTCAGTACCAACGTCAACAACAAACTTCTTTTAAAAAAACGAATGAAGATCGCAGCGGGGATTGTCTGCATCATGCGTTGAAAAACAACAAATTGACAGTAGCAATGAATTGTCGTCTAACCGTTATTGTTTTGTTTTCTCTTTATAATTAACCGTTTCACATTCTGTTATCATGCAGTCGACATTCCAAAAGGTCAAAAACAAATTAAATCAAATCTTAGCACTGTTCGGAAACGGTTATTCAGTGTACCGAGTTCCACAGTGTTGTATCACATCTAGGAGCCGATGGTCTCAGTTCCACCACGAAAACGGCAATCAACTTTCGCTCTTTCTCCCGCAAAAAAAAAAAAAAAAAAATGATTTTGTGTTATTACGAGAAACAAAACCAAAGAAACGTTTCAGTCATAGAACAGTTTCAATGCTTCATTATTTCTTTCCTTCTTATAAATATTTCTTAGCAGAGGTCCAAGTGATAGACAACGAGTTTCACAGCCCAAGTTGTAAATGGTACACGGGGCCCTGTCCTTTGAGCATAGGGGTTTAGTAGTCGTCTCATCGTTGTTATTTACAACTGTTATAATCCATTCTAAATGCTTCTTTGTTCTTGTTTATGAATCTTGAAGTTATAGGTATTTTTTGTTACCGCTTCACTACACAGTCATCTTAATTATCAGGCAGGTTCTTAAGTAGCACAGGTTCTAAAAATTATCAATATAGCAAATTTCGGTGTAAGTTTCTCGAAGGCAAAGCTGAAAACAATAAGTTTCGGAATAATTTAGCACATTCAAGTCTTTTTTCGTTTCAACTTTTAGTGATTTTCTCTATTTTCATTCAAGTGCTAAAACACCATGGAAAGTATTTCAGTCAAACGACAAGCCGATCTATATATAAATTTTAACACATATTTCGAGACCATGGCTGCCTGTTTTTTATATAATCCCGTGTACAGATACATCGATGTGGCGATACATCAGAACCTTGAAACGAAGGGGCAGGAGCCGATTTCTGGAATGGGCAATTTATCAAAATGTATGACATTTACCCGAGGACATCAGTTTAGTCAGGGCCCAGTTGTTCGAAAGCCGATTAGCGCTTAACCCGGGGTTGATTAATCCTGGTTTCTTTTTCTTTTGTTCAAAAGCATTTTCTCGGATAATTTTCTCTTTTATTTTTAGAGCTTCCAATCATCAACTTGTAGACAAAAAGAATTAAAACTGAAATGCATTTTAAGCTTTCAAATCTTAATTCAAATCTCGCACTAACCCTGGGTTATCTCACAACCCAGCTTTGAACAACTCGGCCCAGGAGGCTTAAAATTAGGATGCAGGAAGTCCTAGTTACTCATTAATATCTAGTTAATGTAACACCGCGGCAAAAAGTACTGCTCATGAGCGAAAAATTTAACATCCGTTCACTTTCGTATTTCCAGTTGCGAAATATATAAACTAATTGAGAAAACTATATACCCCTGTCGCGCGAAGTTAAAAACAAAGAGCAAGAACCTGGAAAAGCCGTTTGAAGTTTGTAGTTCGTTCGCCTTTGACCAGACCTATTTGTTCTTACTTGCTTTCTTGCATGCTGCTGGTTTCGCATTCTGAGTTATTAAATTTGGGAGAAGACAGTAACTGAGGAAAGAATAGCAATACTTATTAAAGAAGTAACCAAAATACGGACGTCATTATTATCACTCATTAGAACTAGCCTATCTTGCAGTGTAGGCGTATTTTAGGCGGGTGAAAGCTGCTTGTTTTATGTTCATATTGTTGTAGCCGCCATCTTTGATTTTATGACGGAGGAAGAATGGGGAGAGTAGAAATAGCAACCCTTGCAGTGGCTGCTAGAGCGAAAGAGCGAAAAAAGGAAAAGGGGGAGGGGAAGGGGAGAAAAAATACGCCGTTTTCCCTTCTCTATCTATTTGCCTGGTATATTTAACAATTATTCGCCGAAGGCGAAGTTAATATTGTTGAATAATCCCCGAGACAAAGTCGAGGGGATTATTAAACAATATTAACTGAGCCTGAGGTGAATAATTGTTTTAGTATATTCACACGAAGTGATCTCAACAGAATCAGAAAGGAAACCATTAAAAAACGGTTAGTTTGATTGACGGGT
>CALNXI010001948.1:35999-47275 GCA_942486025.1 Porites evermanni
TGGCACGTACAATTTTCGAAAATATTTGCCTTCCTCTTTTCTCCATGAATTAACTTCTATTTATAGGCAAAACTGGTCTTGCGAGAAAATCCCGAAATCACAAAAGTGACAAAGCGGCCTCGTTTTCCTCTGTCGTGGTAAACATAGCTTCGAGCGTACAAAAAAGTCAGCTACAGTTAACCACTTCACAATAGATCACGCTGTTTAAACACCATGAAGTCTTTTCTTGCCTTCAAAGTCATCAGCACTTGGATATTCGTGTATTTTCAACAAGGCTTCACTATGAAACTTTGGCAAAACATCCAGTTCACGACAGCGATTTTGTTCTGCTTGATATTCACCGCCTAGCGCGGTGAATATAACGTCATAGTCCGAGATAGCGAACCAATCAGATTGCTTGAATTACCAAGATCACTGAGTGTGTATATACTAAATATATATATATATATATGTTATACTTGTATATATATATGTTATACTCCCAAAAAGGGTAGACTTTCTAATAAACATTAAAATTTGGCTTATTTAAACAGGATTGTCTCTCAGTTCGAAATACTCATTAAGACATTTTTGCAGCGATAAAGAATACACTTTATCTAGAGTTTTCTGAAGTCACATTTCACGTTGAAAATTGTGTTCATGCGAAAATCAACAGGAAAAGTTGGTTCTGCACGTAGGGTAGTGAAAAGTAGGCGAAGAGCCAACCTCGTTCTCAAGGTTTTCTCCTACCCGTCCCTACGGAGCGAGAGACGGGTGGGAGAGAGAACCTGGGAACGAGGTTGGCGATAAGCTTTGAAAGCCACTTGTGTTTTGGACACTGATCTTCTTTTGCACGTACCCATTCCGCTCAGACTGTGCCCGTAATCAAGTGTTGCGATAGCCGATAAATTGTTAGTAAGTAATTATCTTTGCCCGTACAATACTTATTGGAACGAAAGGTCAAAAATGTGGCGGAAAACAGGATGGTCAGTTAATCATCATCAATCATATGTGATCAGCCAAAATGAAATTTGAATTTGCTAACGGTGACTGTGTTGCCATAATCACGTTCTTTTGTCGAGAGTAAAAATCGCACGCCACACACATGTGTGTTCAAAAAAACGCCAGCGAGATACTTGGAAAACTATGCTGGTTTTTCCGAGGCAAACATCACTCAGACTGTCGTTGGTCTTGGGTTGTGTGTATCTCCTCAGCGATTTGCGGTGCTATTAACACCGGATTTGTTCTTAGTTTCGGCGTACTATTCCCTGAATTGATGGAACATTTTGATGAGTCAAGGGAAAAAACTGGTGAGTAATATGTTTTTATTCTTTAGAACACATAAAAATAATATCCTTAAGTTCTCATGAACACGTTACATTAACATGAATTACGAGACAGTCAAAACAAAAACGAAACGGAAAAAAGAGATAAGATTGTGTTGCCGAACCCGCAGATATTTGCGACAAATCTCTTCGACCATGAATTTTTGAACCATTGCAATGCTGCATTCATTTCAATCAGTAATTTCCACCAGATTTCTCGATTTTACCATCAACACGTCTTAAGGTAAACGTGAAATAAATAAGGGTATGTTGAGCGTGATATGTGTGTTAGATAACAAGTTGTCAGTCAGACGTCCAAGAGACTGGATATAAAATTAGGTAGAAATTAGTCTTTTTCTTTCGATTCAGCGCTAGAGTTTTAATTGCGACTAGTGAGTTTTGAATTGCCGTATTCTACGTCGAGTTCGATGAGTGCTTTGTGGAATACTGTCTTAAAGAGTGAGAACACGTTACGAGAGACATGCGATCGGTGACATAAAAAGAAATCGGCTTGGACGCACTAGTTGCAATAACATTGTCAAGGAAGAAGGGGAAAAAGAGCCCACTCGATCTGATTTAATGTGGTAGTAAATAAGCTATTTAAAAAAAAAAAAGAAGAGATGAAAACGATACACGAAAACAGTGATCGACCGAAAGGATCGAGGGTACTTTAACCGAACAGTAATACTATTAGTATTAGTGGAATACCTTGATCTGATATTTTTCTTATTCATTGACTGTTTCTCAGTTAACAATAATTTCATCCTTGTAATTTATTCATTTAATTCTAACCCAATCTATTATTCAAAGTGGTTTCCGTTCGTCTCTAACTTGCACTTGACTCTGCTTGTCCGAGGTCATGCATCTTCCTTGTGTTCTTTGTTAACGGACAAAATGAGATGATCAGACACGTGCAGTACATGCCCAAAGGCTAATTTCCCATTGCTACATCATTCGCGTTTGGTATGGTGGCCCACAACTGTCACGGCAAAACCAAAAACCTCACAGCAAAAACAAAATACCTCACGGCAAAACCAAAAACCTCACGGCAAAAACAAAATAATACACACAATTCTAACTACAAGAGAAATAATTAGACTCATTTTACAACGTCCCTAGATGAATTTATATTGGTCCTCCTTTAAAACCACGTGGGTGTTTGTTAGGGTGACCTCGTCAATTTCGTTTTACCGACGTGTAAATCACTGAGCGATTTGCAGTCACGGATTTATGGTTTTATCATCAAACATGAGGAAATTGTTGAAGGTCTTCTAAGCTGTGCCGATATAACGTCATCCGTAAACAAGATTTTCAATCATCCTTAAAATAACGTCAACTTTCTTTTCAGCTGGCCTCGGTTCGCTAACCTTGGGCATGGCATGGTTGGCCAGTCCGCTGCCTGGCTATCTCTGCGATCGTTTTGGCTGTCGTATCACAAACTTTCTGGGAGCAACGTTGTGCATGACCGGTTTGGTGGTATCGTCATTTGCTAAGAGCCTCACTCACATGTACTTCACCCAAGGCCTGATAATTGGCTTAGGAATATGTTTTATCTACAACTCCTGCTATCTTGTAATCGCACAGTACTTTAAAAAGAGGTTGTCCATGGCAACTGGTATTGTAGCTTTAGGGGAAAGCACTGGCGTCTTTTTCACAGGTCCATTGCTTCAATTTCTTTTGGATTCATTTGGATGGAGAGGCACTTACAGGATCATGGTCGTGGCTTTCGCCCTTGTCTGCCTCCTGGGCTTGACTTACAACCCAAACATACAGTTTCAAGAAACAACGGGTCACAATATAGAAAACAAAAATGAGAACCAAGACAATGAGAGAAACAGCATTTCTCTTTACTGCAGCGTGTGGAAAATTCCTACTTTCGTTGTGGTTACCATTTCTTTTATGGTTACAGCATTTGCGATATACATTCCATTAATATATCTGGTAAGTCTTTTTTACATAATAATTGGAGTTAAAAAACATTCATAGGGTGGTACAATGGGGTAATTGTCGCCCAAAGCCTCACTGATTTTTTCTGCGACGAGCTCTATCAGATGATTAGTAGGATCAGTTTAGAATCACATTTACTGCAAACTGCCAACTGACGCGTTGGACGCTGTTCGAGCAAATCACACGAAGTAGAGAATGTAAAAAGAGTCTTCTTTTACTTTTTCGTCTTCACTTCTTAAATTTTCCTTACAGCATTCTGCTGCTCAAAGCTTGCTACTACTAGTCACTGCTCCTCCTTACCGTGTACACCGTAATTTTTAGGGAGTTATTATAACTCCAAAAATGGAGTAAAGATTTTAGATACAGGACAATCCCTTTTGGGGGGTTACTTTAACTCTTAATTTAACTCCGAATTTGGCGTCATTTTCACTCCTGAAAAAAAAGTTCTTTTTACTCCCAGTCTGGAGTTAAAATAACTCCGAAATGGGGTTACTTTTACTCCTTACATGGGGTGTTTCTAAAGTTTAGGTACAGGATAACTCCTTTTTTGAGGGTATTTTAACTCCTCAGGGGTCACTTTTACTCCTAAAAAAGAGTTCTTTAAACTCCTTTTTGGAGAATTTTTTGGAATAACTCCCCAAAGAATAACTCCACTGTAAGGAGTTAATTTAGCCCCACTAGCCACACTTGAAAATTACTGTGTAACAAGCCGTATTCGTAACTTTGCTCCCTTGTTCGATTTCTGATACGTCAACAACTCGCGATCGTGGGTAAATACCATACCGTAAACGTGCACCTTCCATGAAGTAGTTTATAATACTGAATATACTTAATTGGTTTGATTCTTTTTATAGGTGAAGTATTCAGAGGATAATGGAATAAGTGCCCAGGCTGCTTCTCGCTTATTTATTTTTATTGGACTTGCTTCATCTCTTGCAAGGATCATAACAGGAAAGTTGTGCAACAACAAGAAAGTAAATTCCATCTTTACTTATCAGGCATCCATGCTATTGGCTGCTCTTTCCGTATTTTTGCTTCAGCTTGCTGCCACAAAATACTGGTTGTTAATAGTCTTCAGCTTTATCTATGGCTTCAGTGATGGAATTTTCATGACATCAGCTGTGTATACTCAGCTAACATGCGTGGACGCTAAAAGGGTAACAGCGTCCTTCTGTACTAGCAACGTACTTTATTCAATAGCTGCAGCTGCTGGTAGCCCCATTGCTGGTGAGTAAATATCTGTAATGAGTCTTTTTGGCTTGTATGTTCTCTTTCCCCCAATTCAGGTGACCTGATGTTCTCAAGGGAATCTGAACTTATGTCTTTTTAAGCCTCGAGCAAATGGACGACGCAACATTGTTGGCCAACAACTCCCAACAATAACTACCAACAATATTTCGTCCTTTTGTACAGGGCTTTAGTTCTCTGTTCATGATCATAATTATGCTCGTTGACAGGACGAAATTTGAAATAAACGGGAATGTGGGGTAACATCACATGGTCTGAAAAAGGAAAACAAAGCATTCGAAACAGTCTAATGTAATGATCTAAATAGTTGCCTGCTACGATTAATGTCTTGTCAGACTGTTGTTCAACGGACCCTATTCAATAGGCGACTATGAGCCTCACGAGGTCCCAGGGTGATCCCTTAGTAACAGGTGCGGGGTACGGGATGCTCGTCAGAAAACCCTACAAACAAAAACCCTAAACGAGACTTTTTGACCCCTAAAAAAGGCAAAAGTATTAAAAACTGGCAACCAATTCGTGCAACCAGCTACGAGCTGTAGTGATTTAATTATTGCGCGAAAGACAGTACACGGCGTTTGTATATATTTCCCTCCACATTCTCCTGAGTAATACCTTTCCGTTCTAGCAATTTACACCCTTCTAGCTGGCGAGAAGAGGAGCCTCTTCGTCTCTTTTATAAGGGTGTACCCCGGAAAGCTAATGACATTTGTTTTGCTCGCTTACATACTCTTCCCGAGATATTGGCGTAATTAAAACATATATCACAAAATCCCAAAAATAGGCGCTTCCATTTACAGCCAAATGCAAAATAAGGTTCCCAATATAATACGCCCTTAGATTAATTTACCTAATTTGTGGCAAAAGCAACTCTGATTGCCATTTCTTTTGAACAGGTTTAATAGTGGACAACACAGGAAGTTATGTTTACTCATTCTACATGACTGGTGGTGTTCTTCTCGTCGCATTTCTTGTTCCAATGGTTTTGATTCCTATCAATCATAGAAGTATCAGAGTTCTTCCTCAGGGCCACGTCAATAACGATAAACAAATGGTTACAGAAGGAACGGAAGGGATTAAGACTCAGGGTCAAACCCATCAAGAAGAAATCCCTATCTAGAAGTTCTTTTGGATCGCTCTTATGTGTGCCTAAAAAGCACCAAGCGAAATTTAGTTATGAGCTGAAGAGTCAAGAAGGAAGATGGGGTTCTCATGCATCACATTGATATTTTCTACATTACTTTTTAAAATCCTCACGATTGTGTGATCCTCAAATAAATTTGTGTTTTCCTATCACGAAATATTGTACCAAAGCTTTTTTTGGTTTGTCTGTACCTCAGTCCCAACCGATAATCCTTCCAACCTCAGAAAGAACTCTATTTGCATACTGAAAACGTTTTTTTTTTTCAAGTAAGGTCTAAATGGTTCTACTGTCTGCGTTCTGTTTGTTTGTTTTTTATTGTCATTATTTCTTTTTTCTTGATGACTTTTTATTTTTATGATTTCTTTGTTGCATAAAATACTGTTAATATTTATGCTTTATTCTGGGTGCGGTTAACGTATCTGGACCTAACAGCGTAAAATTCCGAAAATAAGCCCCGAGGCTTATAATTTTCGAAGGCCCTTTTTGAGGAGCTTATTTTTGGAGGGGCTTATATTCGGAGGGGCTTATGTACGGAGGGAAATTTCTGTTTAAAAATCGATTAGGATAGCATTATTATTGGTAGGAAATTTACCGTTTTTCTTTGTTTTACTTTGTACTTGAGGGCAATTTCGAAGTACAAGCCCCCCCAGGGGGTTTATATTTGGAGGGGTGATTTAACGGAGGGTTTTTTGCGTTACGAGTTCAATGGAGAACAATATTCCATTCCCATTGTTTTATTTTTGTGGTAAGTGACCAATCAACAGTTTTGAAATAAAGTGTTGACAGGNTTCGAAGTACAAGCCCCCCCAGGGGGTTTATATTTGGAGGGGTGATTTAACGGAGGGTTTTTTGCGTTACGAGTTCAATGGAGAACAATATTCCATTCCCATTGTTTTATTTTTGTGGTAAGTGACCAATCAACAGTTTTGAAATAAAGTGTTGACAGGCTAAACACGACTCGTAAAATGTGACCCTATAGTTACCGTTTTCCTTCTTTCTTTCCCTTCGTTAAGGCTATGCAATGCACGGAGAATTCTAAAATCTGACTAAATTAATCTTACTTTTGAAGCTCTTAGTCAAACATTTATTAGAGGTCATAAAGCTTTCCCAGTGTTTCATGCAGATCGAGTAATTATCGAGTTACCCTGAGATCAAGGTCAACTTTCCAGAATTTGGAAAGTCCAATGTGATTGGCTAAGCTTGGAAAAGGAGTGTTGTTCTCGGTTGAGCAGGCGTTTGTGGGGATGGGGGACGAAATACGAGCTTCCCTTAAAAACGCCTGCGTGGGAGGCCAGCCTAAAGCTATTGGGTATAGTGTGAACACAGCCCAAAAGTTGTAGATCAGTGACCATCCGAGTCCGTCCGGTTATGTACGGCATTACAAAGTATCTTTCCCGTAAGAATCCCAGAAAACTGAACCCAATAAAAAGAAAAAAAAAATGAAACACTTTAAAACCAGTTAGGATAAAAAATCGTCCATCTTCGAAGTAACACTACTAGCCCTAGCCCTAAGGTTAGGGTTAGGGCTAGCTCCTCAGAAAACTACTAACGTAAAGAATCTGAAAACAAGTGCAAAAGCCGCGTATCATCGACCACTTCTAGGGAAAAATATTTAAAGCTGGTTAAAATAAGAAATATTCGAGACTCGAAGTAACTCGAACCCTAACCCAACTGCTACGGTTAGGGTTCGGGTAAGCTCCTCAGCAAGCGATTAGCGTTGGGAATCTGAAACCAAGTCAAAAGATACGTATCGTCAAAGAATTCTAGATAAATCTTTAAAACTAGTAAGGATGAAAAATCTTCGGTCTTCAAAGTAACCCTAATATAATTTTTTCTGCTATTTTTAGAGCTTCCAATCGTCATCTTGTAGCAGTAAAAGAAATAAAACTGAAATCAAATTTTAATTCAAATCTCGCACTAACCCTGGGTTATCTTAACCCAGCTTTGAACAACTCGGCCCAATTAAAATTAGTATGCAGGAAGTCCTCGTTACTCATTAATATCTAGTTAATATAACACCACGGTAAAAGGTACTGCGCATGAGCGAAAAATTTAATATCCGGTCACTTTCATAAAAATAAAATTTCTGAAATTATGGGATTTGTCAGCATATTCTGAAAGAACAATGTCCAAGGAGGCCTACTTGCCAAAAATGAGCATTTCTCTGAGATCGTAGCCCAGTTATAATCAGAAAACTCCATACAAACCCTTCTAATTTGTTTTTGGGTCGACCCCCCAAAAAATTTTTATGCCGTTTTCTCTTCTCTCTCCCCTCCCCTCCCCCGCTCTTTGACTCGACCCATTTCTTCCTCTCTTTTGGAGTTTCAACATGGCATTTTCGCGAGCAAATAAAATTCCCGTGGTCGAAGAGAATGCCTGCACTGCAGGCTAGAACTAGCCAGGAGCTGCAGGACCTTGGTCCGTTCCATATTTTTTTTCAAACGGGGAGAAACAAAAATTTGCAAAAGATGGGCGGGATTGGCAAACTCTTCAGGGATGACTGCGACCACGACTTACCGTATCTTTCGGTACGGAAAGATCTTGGCCGGGAAACTAAACAAGCCTAAAGCGTACTTTTATTCAAGAAAATGCATATTTTATTTCTTATTAATTCGTGTACAAGGTTTTTCTTTGGTTGAAAACTTCGATAATACCAGACTGCGCGGCTCGGCTGTGTCTCAGGCGGGACTTTGACTGGAGTGTGACTGAAAAAGTGACCGGAAATACTCAACCCGCCGCAAGCGTAGAAGTTTTGCCTGGTGTTAGTTAATATACTCCCCAAAAGGGGGTAGACTTTCTAATAAACACTAAAATAAGGCTTACTTAAACAGGATTGTCTCTATTCCGCGAAATACTCATTAACACATTTTTGCAGCGATAAAGAATCCACGCTTTCTGGAACTTTCTGAAGTCACATTTCACGTTGAAAATTGTGTTCATGCGAAATTTGGAGGAGGGGGTTTTCAAGCTGTACTCACACAGCTACCTCTTGTAATTGTTTGCCATGAGTTCATCATTTGGCGGTTAACCATTTACGGTCCTGCGATGGACTGAAATGTCGGTGCAGTATGTCATGTCAAGCCAAGTCGGTTATTAAGTAACTCGTGTAAAGCCAACAAATAGTTATATATAACCGACATGTGCTTACGTGGTGCTTTGCTTTCTTGAGGTTGACATGAATTACTTACAGACTAGGCTCTGTGAACTTAAGAATAGCTAAGGGGCTCCTGTCTTTCGATTTTAGTTGACAATACTCTCATTCGTAGTAGTTTCTATACTGTTTACAGTCCGCCTGATATTTCAGACGTCTCCTCGAGTCGAAAGAGGAGTTTGCGACTCGTGGAGACGGCTGAAATTCAAGCTACAGTAGTTTACAGTCCCCTCTTTTTTCCCGCCTGGTCGAGGATGGCGATCGCCGCTGTGATTTAATTTGGGCATCCCCTGTGACGTTGCATTTTTTTTTTCCACTCTGTGTGCTGAAACGCTGTTCCTCCCCCCTATATTTCGAGCCCAAGCCTAAGTTTTCGAAGACACTTAAAGGTCTGCTTATGCGACTTGTTATTTTTGAAAACACTATTTTTCAGTTAAATTCACTGAATATTACAGTATCCGTTTGTCACGTGTCCGGGTCAAAGGCGAATAGAAAGGAAAGGAACCGTCCGTCTTTGTTTGTTTGTTTTTTTGTCCCACCTTACTAAATATATCATCATCTCGGAGCACTTTGTTCCGTCGTGTCAGTGTCCTGCTATCTGGGGTCCGAAACGGGCATAGGAAGTCTGTGTGGATCTGCATGATCACGGGAATCACAACAGCCCCTCCCGTAAAAGGTGTAGTTCCACACACACGCGTTAGCAAACCATTCGAATTAGCACCTACTTCACTGTCGCCAGTTTAGTTATCAGAGGATACCTAAATCACTTTGACAGCGGCGATCGCAATCTTCAACTTGGAGGAGGAAAATAGGGGGCTGTGATCTAGCTTGAATTTCGGCTATCTCCTCAAGTCGCAAACTTCACTTGCGACTCGGGAGACGGATACAATTAAGGCTAACTGATAACAGTCAGAAACTGCCACTGCGCTACCACTACCACTGCAACTGATTTACGGCGAATGTGAATTTTATCTACTAAAGTCCAAAGCGACGAGCCCCTAAGCTCTTCTCACGGTCGCAAAGCCGTAAATGAATAACCGTTAAACCGCATGGCAAACATTTACCAGGGGTGGCTGTGTGAGAAAAGCTTGAAAACCCCCCTCCTCGCGACCCATTTTAATATAGTTTGAATTTAGAAGCAAACCTTCACTAATTACTGTCATTTCCATGGACCCTCGCCCCACAAATTATTTGCGACAAAATATTGTTTTCTCATACCTGGAGATGATACGAGTTTCTTTTTCTTTATTTCTTTCTCTTTCGGTTTTTTGTTATTTTACGTTATTATTAATTTTTATAAAAATTATTTTATTATTATTATTATTATTATTATTATTATTATTATATTATTATTATTATTATTATTATTATTATTATTAATATATATATATATATATATATATTTTTTTTTTTCATGAAAATAATTTCTATTTTTTCATGTTCCGGAATGTTCCGGCATGTTCCGGAATGTTCCATGTTCCGGGTTTTATCGACGCCAAAAATAGCAAGCCACACACATGAATGTATGTTCAAAAACACGTTAGCGAGATGCTTGGAAAACTATGCTGGTTTTTCCGAGGCAAACATCACCCAGATAGTCGTTGGTCGTGGGTTGTGTGTATCTCCTCAGCGGTTTGCGGTGCTATTAACACCGGCTTTGTTCTTAGTTTCGGCTTACTATTCCCTGAACTGATGGCACATTTCGACGAGACAACCGAAACAACTGGTGAGTATATTACGTTACACCACAGGTACCCCAAGCTCGAAATATGAGCATCGGCGAGCATCGGCATTGTTGCGTAACATTCAAAATATAAGGATTTGTATGGGAAAAAAAACTTTCGTTTCTGTAACCTACGAAAATGAAAGGATTTCAAAAAAAAACAGCTTACCTTACTTAAAATGTGTGTTCAATCTCTCCTGTGTGGTCCACGGGCCGATTTATGGCCGTTTTATGGGTTTTTATGTTAACGGTTTTCTCTCTATATAAAGGTTTACCAAGGTTGGGCACTCCAGCGAAGCGGCTCGACTGATCCACCGAAGGAAAACGGCCGTAAATTCGCTCCAACTGTTCCAATCGCCTCCAAATTCCGCCTAGGTAACACACGATAGTTCTCCTTTCCATTCGTTACCTTGCTTCAAGACGCCTTTGCACCGAGAGCGAATCAAAGGTCGCCAATCTCTGCAAACCTTCCCGATTGAAGCCATCGACAGAGGCTCGGGATGAGCTCCGCGTTACCCAAACGGTTGAAAGATAGCTTAGCGACCCGGCCTGAGATTCAAATTACTCACACTCGGGGTGGGAGACAGTCTCTTGCTCCCGTTCACATCAATACCCTTGGGCCCGACCCTCGCAAAGGCTAACTTGCACGCATTGTTCTCATTGACCAATCGGAGCTCAAACTGGCGAAATTTGAATTTCAAAACAAAGTACGGAATCGGAATCGTACAGATTCTGTAGTTTGCGAAATGAAAATCTGTAGTT
>CALNXI010001948.1:50832-61093 GCA_942486025.1 Porites evermanni
ACGTTGGGTGCGGTTCGAGCAAATCGCACGAATTGGAGAATGTAAAACGAGTCTTTTTTTACTTTTTCGTCTTCACTTCTTAAATCTTCCTTACATTCTGCTGCTTAAAGTTTGCTACTACTAATAAATACTCCTATTTACCGTGTACGTAACAAGCCGTATTCGTAACTTTGCTCCCTTGTTCGATTTCTGATACGTCAACGACTCGTAGGTAAATACCGTGCCGTAAACGCGCACCTTCCATGAAGTATTTTATACTGAATGACCAATGATATACTGACTGGTTTGATTATTTTTATAGGTGAAGTATTCAGAGGATAATGGAATAAGCGCCCAAGCTGCTTCTCGTTTATTTATTTTTATTGGACTTGCTTCATCTCTTGCAAGGATCATAACAGGAAAGTTGTGCAACATCAAAAAAGTAAATTCCATATTTATTTATCAGGCATCCATGCTATTGGCTGCTCTTTCCGTATTTTTGCTTCATTTTGCTGCCACAAAGTACTGGTTGTTAATCGTCTTCAGCTTTATCTATGGCTTCAGTGATGGAATTTTCATGACATCAGCTGTGTATACTCAGCTGACCTGCGTGGATGCTAAAAGAGTAACAGCGTCCTTCTGTACTAGCAACATGTTTTATTCAATAGCTGCAGCTGCTGGTAGCCCAATTGCTGGTGAGTTAATATCTGTAATGAGCATGAATTGTGCATGAATTGTGCAACGGACCCTATTCAATAGGCGACTATGAAAAGACAAAAGTATTAAAAACTGGCAACCAATTCGCGCAACCAGCAACAAGCTGTAGTGATTTAATTATTGCGCGAGAGACAGTACTCAGCGTTTGTATATATTTCCCTCCAGACTCTCCTGAGTAATACCTTTCCGTTCTAGCAATTTACACCCCTCTAGCCGAGAAGAGGAGCATCTTCGTCTCTTTTATAAGGGTGTACCCGAAAAGCTAATGACATTTTGTTTGCTCGCTCACGTAGTCTTCTTGAGATATTTGCATAATTAAAACATATACCACAAAATTCCAAAAATAGGCGCTTCCATTTATAGCCAAATGCAAAATAAGGTTCCCAATATAATACGCCCTTAGATTAATTTACTTATTTTGTAGTAAGAGCAACTGTGATCGGCCTTTCTTTGAACAGGTATAATAGTGGACAACACAGGAAGTTATGTTTACTCATTTTACATGACTGGTGGTGTTCTTCTGGTCGCATTTCTTATTCCAATGGTTTTGATTCCTATCAATCATAGAAGTATCAGAGTTCTTCCTCAGAGCCACGTCAATGACGATAAACAAATAGTTACACAAGGAACGGAAGGAATTAAGACTCAGGGTCAAACCCATCAAGAAGAAATTCCTATCTAGAAGTTCTTTTGGATCGCAGTTATGGGTGCCTAAAAAGTATCAAGCGAAAATTTAGTTATGAGCTGAAGAGTCGAGTAGAATGGGGTCCCCATGCACCCGATTGATGTTTTCTACATTTCTAAAATCCTTACGATTGCGTGATCCTCAAACAAATTTGTGTGTTTCTATCACCAAATATTGTACCAAAGCCCTTTACCTCAGTCCCAAGGATAATCCTTCAAACCTCAGAAAGAACTCTACTTGTAAATATTGAAAACGGTTTCTTTTAAGGCAGGTCTAAATGTCTCTACATTCTGCTTTCTGGTTGTTTTTTTTTTTATTATTATTCCCCTTTTTCTTTTTTCTTGATGACTTTTTATTTTTATGATTTCTTTGTTGCATAAAATACTCTTAATATTAAATTTATGCTTTATTTTGGGTGGGGTTAAAGTGTCTGGACCTCATATTTGACTTCACGTCCATTTGTTCTACGTGGAGAGCTTGTGCCCAAGCAGAAAATCGATAAATAAATGAAGACGTTATGATTGCTGAAAAAGTAATGATCATTTTGTCGCTATAATGTTCACACTAGAAACTGAGGGTAAAGAGATTTAAATTTGCAATGGTTAAACACCAACATCACAACCTACAGTCAGGTCAGTTAAGCTAATCCAGATTAGTTCAAGCGTGTCACTCTCGAACCGTTTGAAGGTAAAAAACACAACGCACCATGAAAGAATCATACAAGCCTGAATTTTTTCTGGAGTTCTATTTCCAGCCCCTTAGGTTGTTCATTCTAAAGGGATGATCATGTTTACTTTCATAATCAAGTATTAATTAACTGTTTGTGAAATAAGCCACTTTCAGCAATTGTGCGGCTGTTTTTTGGCTGTAACGTATATAATTGTGAAATGTAGATAACTGTAAATATGTTATACTTTTCCCTTTTTCTTTCCTTGTTATTACGGTTGTTTAGAATTTTGTAATTAGTTTCTTTTTAATTAGTTCTTTGTAATTAGGGTAATAAATGTCTTGAGTAAAAATAATAATAATAATAATAATAATAATAATTATTATTATTATTATTATTATTATTATTATAAAAATGTTTACTTTCATAGAAAGATTTCAGTCACAAAATAAGGCTACATGTATATATGTATATGATACTATACTGGCTGTGCTTCACTCCGTCATAGAAATCGCGCCGCCACTGGCAAGCGTTCTTGTGTGTGAGCCGAAACCCTATCCGGTATAGTTTTCGTGCGGCCCAACAGTAGCCTCCCACGCAGGCGTTTCTGGGGGAGCTCGTATTTTCTCCCTCCCCTCAAACGCCTGCTCAATGGAGAACAATATTTCTTTCCCATTGTTTTATTCGCGTGGTAAGTGACCAATCAACAGTTTTGAAATTCTAAAATCTAACTTAATCTTACTTTTGAAGCTCTGAGTCTAACATTTATTAGAGGTCATAAAGCTTTCCCAGTGTTTCATACAGATCGAGTAATTATCGGGTTACCCTGAGGTCAAGGTCAACTTTCCAGAATTTGGAAAGTACAATGTGATTGACTAAGCTTGGAAAAGGAATATTGTTCTTGGTTGAGCAGGCGTTTGTGGGGATGGGGGACGAAATACGAGTTCCCCTAAAAACGCCTGCGCATGAGGCCAGCCTAAAGCTATTGGGTATAGTGTGAACACAGCCCAAAAGTTGTAGATCAGTGACCATCCGAGTCCGTCCGGTTATGTACGGCATTACAAAGCATCTTGTAATGACCTCTTCCCGTAAGAATCGCAGAAAAGTGAATCATTAAAAAAAAATAATAAAAAAATAAACACTTTAAAACCGGTTAGGATAAAAAATCTTCCATCTTCGAAGTAACCCTACTAACCCTAGCCCTAGGGTTAGGGTTGGGGATAGCTCCTCAGAAATGTACTTGCGAAAGAATCTGAAAACAAGTGGAAAAGTCGCGTATCATCGACCACTTCTTCGAGCCTCGAAGTAACTTGAACCCTAACCTAACTGCTACGGTTAGGGCTCGGGTAAGCTCCTCAGCAAGCGATTAGCGTTGGGAATCTAAAACCAAGTGCAAAAGATACGTATCGTCAAAAAATTCAAGCTAAACCTTCAAAACTGGTTAGGATAAAAAATCTTGGATCTCTGAAGTAATCCTAAGCTGACCTTAACTTTAACCTTAACCCTAACCCTAGCCCTAGGGTTAGGGCTGGAGTTAGCTCCTGAGAAAACGATTAGCGTTAAAAAAGCATGTGTTTTGGACACTGAGAGACAGTCGGCTCAGACTGCCCACCAGTTATCAGGTGATGTCATAGACGATAGGCAGCCAATCAGAGCGCGAGTTATAATATATTAGAATGTTTTCCCTTTAGTTGGATCCAAATACATTCGACGATATACTTCATGCAAAACTGTGGCGGAAAACATGATGGTCAGTTAACCAATCATCAATTACTATGTAAATACATGAAGACCCTACAACAAGATTTGAATTTGGTTATGCGGACTGTGTTGCCCCATCAAGTATTTTTGTCTAGGTTAAAAATCATACGCCACACACATGGATGTTCAAGAAAACTCTAACGAGATACTTGGAAAACTATGCTGGTTTTTCCGAGGCAAACATCACTCAGACAGTCGTTGGTCGTGGGTCGTGTGCATCTCCTCAGCAATTTGCGGTGCTCTTAACACCGGCTTTGTCCTTAGTTTCGGCGTTCTATTCCCTGCATTAATGGCACATTTCGACGAGACAACGGAAACAACTGGTGAGTATATTACGTTACACGTATTCTAATTACACTGAAATATGACCATCGGCACTGTTGCGTAACGTTCGAAATATATTTGTATACTGTTGACTCCCGATAACTCGAACCTTCAAGGGAAATCGAAAAAAGTTCGAGTTATCGGGAGCTCGAAGAAAATAGCCGAGAGTAAGGTAAAAACAGTTTTTACAGCACGGTGAACATTTTAATCACATTTGGTCGTAGAAATGTCAAGTGATAATTAAAAGATATCTCGAGATTATAAATCAGAACGTAACGTAACAAAACATAGCCTAAATAGAGCATGCCGGTTTTACTGCTTTGAGAAGTAAAGCTGCTTCACGTTCGCCTGTGACAATCCACATCAGCCTCCATTAGTAAACTATACTTCTACAACAAGTTTTAATAGGAAATCCAAAATTCAATGTTTCGGACGACAGTAGACGGCTTTTTTTCCCGACTTTTTAAGAAATCAAAACATGGTTCGAGTTATCGAGGGTAAAATTATATAGAAAATGACCTGAGCGGAAACAGAAATTGGTTCGAGTTAGCGGGAGTTCGAGTTATCGAGGGTTCGAGTTACCGAGGGAAAATTACAGTAAATGTATGACGGAAATCCAGGGGAAATCGATTTTGGTTCGAGTTAGCGCGAGGTTCGAGTTAGTGAAGGTTCGAGTTATCGGGAGTCGACTGTAATTGAAAAACGATTGTGTGTTTCTTCTTTACTGTGTACTTCATGGTAGCTCCATTTCGAGCTAATGTATGGCCATTTCAGTTATGGGTTTTATTGAAGCTAGTTTCAAGTTTTCCCTTTAATTCCATATACTAGAACAAACCGGTTCGAATGAAACCCATCAAATGGCTATTTATCTTAAATCTTCTCGGGGACCACACAGGAGACTGAGAAGAAACACACAGCTTATAATAAGTTAGGTTAGCCGATTTTATTTATATCCTTTCACATTCATAGGCTACAGAAACTATCGTTTATTCTCCTTAAAAATGCGTACTATATTTTGAACGTTACGTAACACCTATGTTCATTCAAAACTTGGGCCACATTTGATGACATGGATTCAGTGCTGTAAAAAACAAAAACAAAAACAAAAACAAACAAACAAACTAGACAGAAATAAGATGATGCTAAAATAGGTTGAACCCTATATGTCTGTAAGAACATATTTTATCAGACTTCAAATTGACTAGGGGTAAATTTACATACTAGAAATTAGTCTTTGTTTTTCCATTCAGCAGGACAGTAGCCTGGTTGATAGCTGCTATTACAGTATTAGGCTTTGTACCTTAATCCTATAATACAATACAGAGAACAAACCTGGGTTCACTAAAAACCATAAAATGGCCAAAAATCGGCTCGGGGACCACACAGGACAGAAGAAACAAATGTAAACTAAAGTGAGGGTATCAAGAGATTACAGCAGTTTTATTTAAATTGTTAACACATTCGTACTACTAGTTACACTCGTTTTCTCCCCACAGATCCTTATATTTCTAAGGTTACGCATCAATGCCGATGATCATATTTTAGTCGAGCTGACCGACAGCTTGGTCCAGCTGAAGCTACTCCTTCTTAATACCTTAAAATTGAGGCTTACTCTTCTAAGGAAAACTAGCTAGACTCATTTTACTGTTCCAGCTCTTAAACGCTGTCATAGATTAGTGGTTTCATCATCAAATATGAGGAAATTGAAGGTCTTCTAAGCTGAGAAGATATGAAGACATCTGAAAACAAGATTATTTTAAATCATCTTTACAATAACGTCAACTTTGTTTTCAGCTGGCCTCGGCTCGCTAACCTTGGGCATGGCATGGTTCGCCAGTCCGCTGCCTGGTTATCTCTGTGATCGTTTTGGTTGTCGTATCACGAACTTCCTGGGAGCAGTGCTGTGCATGATCGGCTTGGTGGTATCGTCATTTGCTAAGAGCCTCACTCACATGTACTTCACCCATGGTGTGATAATTGGCTTAGGAATATGTTTTATCTACAACTCCTGCTATCTTGTAATCGCACAGTACTTTAAAAAGAGGTTGTCCATGGCAACTGGTATTGTAGCCTTAGGGGAAAGTACGGGCGTCTTTTTCACAGGTCCGTTGCTTCAATTTCTTTTGGATTCATTTGGATGGAGAGGCACTTACAGGATCATGGTCGTGGCTTTCGCCCTTGTCTGCCTCCTGGGCTTGACTTACAACCCAAACATACAATTGCAGGAAACTAAAGATCTCGATTTAGCAAGAAATAATGAGGACAATAAAGATGAAAGAAGTAACATTTCTCTTTACTGCAGCGTGTGGAAAATTCCTACTTTCGTGGCAGTTACCACTTCTTTTATGGTGACAGCGTTTGCCATATACATTCCATTAATATATCTGGTAAGTTTTATTACATACCCTTTGGACATGGAAAGAATAAATTTATACTGTGTTGCAATGGAGTAATTGTAGCCCCGCCCCTTAATGATTTTTACGCTGACGAGCTCAATGACATAATGGCGAGACCCAATGTTACTGCAAACGGAAAACTTACGACAAATACAGAGCGCTAGGCACGCTGATATTCGATTTATCAGGTACGTCATCAACTCCTGCTTAATACGCGCGCAAGTTCTGTGAAGTATTTCACAGTGAACGACCAATGATATCCTAACTGACTAAACGGACTGGTTTGATTATTTTTGTAGGTGAAGTTTTCAGAGGATAATGGAATAAGCGCCCAAGCTGCTTCTCGCTTATTTATTTTTATTGGACTTGCNAAGTATTTCACAGTGAACGACCAATGATATCCTAACTGACTAAACGGACTGGTTTGATTATTTTTGTAGGTGAAGTTTTCAGAGGATAATGGAATAAGCGCCCAAGCTGCTTCTCGCTTATTTATTTTTATTGGACTTGCTTCATCTCTTGCAAGAATCATAACAGGAAAGTTGTGCAACATCAAAAAAGTAAATTCCATATTTATTTATCAGGCATCCATGCTATTGGCTGCTCTTTCCACACTTTTGCTTCAGTTTGCTGCCACAAAATACTGGTTGTTAATCGTCTTCAGCTTTATCTATGGCTTCAGTGACGGAATTTTCATGACATCAGCTGTGTATACTCAGCTGACCTGCGTGGATGCTAAAAGAGTAACAGCGTCCTTCTGTACTAGCAACGTACTTTATTCAATAGCTGCAGCTGCTGGTAGCCCCATTGCTGGTGAGTTAATACCTGTAATGAGTCTTTTTGGCTTGTATGTTTTGTTTTCGCAATTAAGGTCATGTGATCATTGTGTTCTCGAGGGAATTTGCCATTTATCTTTTCATAAATCCTGCATACATGATCATAATACTCATGGACGTGATGAAATTTAAAACAAACTGGGAATCTGGGGGCAACATTACATGGTTTGAAAAAGGAAGTGAAGTATACGAAAAGGTCTATTACTAACTGTAACGATCTAAATTGTTTTCTGCTACGATTAATGTATTGTGCTGGTGCGCAACATTCCACACGGGTTGAACACAGCCTAAAGGAGGGTGATCCCGTATGGAACGCTCGTCAGGGAAAAAGAAACCCCTAGACGATCATGTTCTGTTCTCGAAATATTTGCGTAAGTCAAAATATATATCACAATATTTTGAAAATAGGTGCTTCTGTTTACAGCCCTTTCGAATGAAGTAAGTCTCTTACTATTAAAATACGCCCTCAGAGAATTTGACTTATTTTGTTGTAAAAGCAGACTTTGATTGCCATTTCTTTTGAACAGGTTTAATAGTGGACAACACAGGAAGTTATGTTTACTCATTCTATATGACTGGTGGTGTTCTTCTGGTCGCATTTCTTATTCCAATGATTTTGATTCCTATCAATCATAGAAGTATCAGAGGTCTTCCTCAGAACCACATCAATGACGATAAACAAATGGTTACAGAAAGATCGAAAGGGGTGGAGACTCAGGGACAAACTTCCTATCACTATAGTAAGGGAGAAATCTCTAAAAAAGGTTCTTTAAGATGTTCTGTGTCACTGCCTAAATGGTACTAAAGCGGTCGATTAGTTACGAGCTGAAAATAATGAAGTAGTCCAGCAGGAAGATGGAGTTCCCGTGCACCTATTAAATAATATTTTTTTACATTTTTGTAATTCTCACGGTTGTGTTTTCCACAAACATGTTCATATGTTCCTATCACGAAATATTGTGCCTTGTGCCAAACCTTTCTTTTGTCTGTTCCTTTGACCAACAATAATCCCTTGAGATCCCTCGATTGGTGGATCCAGATCCACCAATCAGCGTATCGCGACCGTTGTCAGTTCAAAACCCCAACCCTGCCCCACACAGGTTTTTACATCGGTCGCGATACGCTGATTAATGGATTTGGATCGACGCACATACCTAAAATGCCTTTGGTCGAGAATTTTGCACCGATCATGTCGAGAAAGCTGGTCTTGCAACTTCAGGATCGCTTTTCTCGAGAAATTGTGGACGAACTGAGCTCTCACTGTGCGCAGGCCTGGAGACATATCTTACTAGTGGACTGGGAGCCGGTATTTTCGAGGAACGAAATTAAATAGTTTGGCGTCAGAACTAGGTCATGCGCTGGCGGCTGATTGCTGCCTGCCTTGTCTCCTTCTTTAGCGCCGAGGTCAAATATTCATCTCACAAAATGGCCGGCTTAAAACAGCACGGGGCGGCCCAAAAAAAATAACAAAAGATCGATGCTCAGATTTCATTCAACAACTGCCCCACTAACAGAGGGTGGTCTGCCTGTGGTCTTTACAGTCTGCTTCTGTTTGTTACTTACATTATTTCTAATTTCTTGATGACCTTTTATTTTTGTGAGTTTATGTTGCATAAAGTACTCTTGAGATATTTATGCTTTGTGTTGGGTGGGTTCTAGGTGTGTCGACCTCGTATGAGACTTTGTTTTCTTTTTTCCTACCTCGAGCACTTAATTGTACTTATCAGGAATCAATAAATTAATAAGCAAATAAATGAAGACGTTATAACTGCTGAAAAAATAATGATCGTTTTTTTGCTATGATATTCACACGGGAAACTGAAAGTAAACTAAATTTTAAACACCAACATCGCAACTTAGAGTCAACATGTACTCTTCAGTCCCAAAATGCAGATGTCTTTGAATTAAAGACCTCTGACTTTATGTACATAAAATTTTCTCCCTAGGTGGAAATAAAGGAAAACTGAAAGCAACCGCAAACCGAAGGCAACTGTAAAACCAACCACCCCATTGAGACCATCTTCTTCCACACTACTGTTTAAGGCTCCTGGGAGGGGGGGGAAGACTTCCTTATAAAGAGGCGGGGATGCTCGTCGGAAATTTTGAATAAAACCCCTACAGGAGACCAATCTGGGCGTGGAGTAACCTTTTTTGACCCCTAAAAGCGATCATTTTAAACTTTGATTACATGAATCGAGTTAATAAAAGGTCATAAAACAGATTGAAAATATGTAGTTTTTTATATTTCTTCTAATGCAAGCCTAAGCCCAGAATACTCTAAGCGAGACCAAATCTGAAATTCCTTAAGTGACACGACGACGAGCATCCCCGCCCCTTTCATACGGGAGTCCCCCCTCCGGGATAAGGCTTCGGAGAGGTCTGGTCTGCGTCCCTTAACAAGACGAAATTGGGTCAAAGTCCTCTTCACCATGCCGACACTTTCAATTTCTGTATCGAAACGGCCAAGATGGGAGACTGATTTTTCCTAATAACTCAAAAAAGCCCAAAGCCGCACGTGCGACAGAAGACTGAAACCAGAGAGTGGAATTTCTGTTCGAGGAGGGCTCGAAAAAATTAGAGATTCTAGAAAATGAACCTTTCAAATTATTTATCCTAGACTGTTCAGATAGTATTATCCGGCAGCCCAGAAAATCTCGAATTGTAGTTGTGTACTTGGGTAGGGTGGAGGAATAGGCTAGATATATGTTAACAGCATTCAAATCATCCTCACAATGGTGGGAACCTAAATAAATACACTTCAGGTGATTACGAATAGAAAACAGGTGTTGATCATTTTCGGAAGTGATCTTTGGACATGTCGTTCATCACTTCCGAATTGAATTCACTCTATATAAGGGACGGACCGTTAGAAAACTTATGGGGGGGGGGGGGGGGG
>CALNXI010001948.1:62449-73064 GCA_942486025.1 Porites evermanni
AAAAAAAAAACCTATCGTTTCTGTAACCTACGAAAATGAAAGGATTTCAATGAAAAAACAGCTTAACTTACTTAAAATGTGTGTTACGTCTCTCCTGTGTGGTCCACGGGCCGATTTATGGCCGTTTTATTTATTTATTTATTTATTTATTTATTTATTTATTTATTTTTGAGAATCAGCGAGCTCCTACGGACGTAAGCGTCTTTGTAAAACTATGATCTCTTGTTATGACAACATGAATTTTCTTTTCAGCTTTTGTTGGCTCACTAGCTTTGGGCATGACATGGCTTGCCAGTCCACTGCCTGGCTATCTCTGTGATCGCGTTGGCTGTCGCGTCACAAACTTCATTGGAGGCACCCTGTGCGTGACGGGCTTGGTGCTGACGTCATTTTCTCACAGCCTTAATGTGATGTATTTCACCCACAGCCTGGTATTTGGTTTTGGAGTATGTTTTATCTATAACTGCAGTTATCTAGTGATTGCACAGTACTTTAAAGAAAACTTGTCCATGGCAACGGGCATTGTAGCGTTGGGGGCAAGTGTGGGTGTGCTATTCACAGGTCCATTGCTTCAAGTTCTTTTGGACTTATTTGGATGGAGAGGCACGTACAGAGTGGTGGCTGCATGTTTCACTCTTGTCTGCATTCTGAGTTTAACATACAACCCCAACGTACAAAAAATAACACATACCAAACTTCTTAGCAGCAGTGAGGATCCTGCCAGCGATCAACGAAGTGGCATTTCGCTCTACTGCAGCGTGTGGGCGTTTCCTACTTTTGCTGCATCCGTTATGTCTTTCATGTTTGGGAGTCTTGGGATGTATATTCCATACATCTATCTGGTTAGTTTTCTGCCTGTTTTTCCTATATTTGAACTCTATTTTACGGCCACCTCGTTGTTGTGACAACCTCATTAAGGCGACCACCTTTTTCTCGTCCCCTACAAAAGTCCAGTCACTCCCACTCTCATATAGCCCGTCGAATGCCTACCACTGCTACTACTACTACCACTACCACTACCACTACCACTACCATTACCACTACCACTACCACTACCACTACCACTACCACTACCACTACCACTACTACTACCACTACTATGATGAGTCCAATTCGGTCTGTAATCATACGAGTAATTAACAACATAGCGGAAGTCTGATTTGTTTAAGACTACAGACTGAATTGGGCGACACGAAGTTCTGTTACCAATAAATCATACCACTGCCACTGCCACTGCCACTGCTACTACTACTACTACTACTACTACTACTATGATGAGTCCAATTCGGTCTGTAATCATACGAGTAATTAACAACATAGCGGGAGTCTGATTTGTTTAAGACTACAGACTGAATTAGACGACACGAAGTTCTGTTACCAATTAATCATAACTATAAAAAATTGGTGATATTTTAAGCTTTTTTAAAACTTAAAACACAAGAAATTCCAAGTGTTTTTTTTGCTATCTGTGAAAAAAAGCCATTTAAGTGCGCGCGTGCGATGGCGCGTACTGTCCAATTACAGATATGACGCGTACCGCACTGTCATATTAGTGCTGAAATCAGGACAGTTGATAGCCAATCAGATTTGAGAATTTTTTTATAGTTATGATTAACATTTAAATTTAGCCATTTTTAGGAGCCCATTACCTTGCGCTATTAATTTCCAGTCACTTCATTGGAAGCCCGGGGTAGTTACTACCATATATTGTGTATATATTTTAGCTGATATTTGGGTACCCAATCTAAGGATCACACTGGAAACACGATGCCAAAAAAGGCAAAAATGTTACCCTATTAAAGGATCGAAACCCTCAAAAACCATCCCCTATTGGATGGCACATACCTGTCTAGCCCAAACATGGCAGTTAAACTGCGATTACCCCTGAAATGGTCATTCGTTCATTTAGATTTGTATTCTTGCAGTCCAAATCATCTTCATTATATAGACTAAAAGTGCTGATTATGTTCATAGGTTAAGTATTCCGAGGATAACGGAATAACCGCACAGGCTGCGTCACGCCTGTTTATCTTTATTGGCCTTGCTTCATCCCTCGGAAGGATCATAACAGGAAAGTTGTGCAACAACAAGAAAGTAAATCCGGTTTTTATTCACCAAGCATCCATGCTCTTGGCTTCTCTATCCGCCTTTTTGCTCCAGTTTGCCACCAAATACGGATACTTAATTGTCTTCAGTATTGTATATGGCTTCAGTGATGGAGTTTTTATAGCAAGTCAGTGTTTTATTCTTTTGAGCTGTGTGGATGCAAAAAGAACAACAGCGTCCTTCTGTATCAATAACGTTCTTTATTCATTTACTGCGGCCGCCGGTGGGCCCATTGCTGGTGAGTTAGGTCCTATTCCTTTTATATGAAAATAAGTTTCTATTCTAGTTACTGTAATGCAAATCGTGAAACTCAATGGTTGTGTTCCAGACCGTCGTTTTAGGAAGGCTTCAAGCCACTAGGAAATAGATCCCTAGACTTTCAAAAAAGTCCTTCGTCGGATTTCATATGGCGCGGGACGACCTCTCGCGATTTCGTAGCTCGCGGTCGGCCGCTTCGCGGCCAAACAAGGCTCGCTAAACTCGCCTAGAGGTCGACTTGTAGCAAGTCTAATAGATCCCTTGAGATAGTATGTTTCGTGTTACCATTTTAGACCACAAAATGCATGCTTACAAGGTAATTTCCTTTTTGTCTTTTTATGAATTCTGCATACATACGTAGCTGCATAGGACGACCTGAAATAGTTCTTTAGGGTAGTATCATATTGTCTGAAATGGATTTAAAGCAAACTATACAAGCTAATTAACAATTATTCCTCGAGCCCGAATGGGCTCTGAGTCAATAGCCCATGAGGCCGAAGGCCGAATGGGCTATTGACTCCGAGGCCTTGAGGGCCATGAGGACGAGCGGAATAATTGTTTTAGTAAAATCCAACTAGTTGGTCAAAAATATCGAGAATAAAAAAATTTTAGCTAGTTAAAGCTAGACTTTAATCCTTTTTTGCCGCCAAAAAGCCCGCGCTTTTCGCTACGAGCTAGTGGGCTATAACATAGAGCCTAGTAGTAGCTCAACCAATCAGAACGCAGCATTGATAATAGACAACTAGTTGGATTTTACTTAAAAGTTATAGTTACTGTTGAGGTACGTTGTTTTCTATCAACCAGGTACTTCCATATCCTTGGTACTTACTACCTAGGCCTGGTTGTCAGAAGAAAAAATTAGTATAACTATTTTTGTCTCTTTCCCCCTCAGGCTTGATAGCAGACCAAACAGAAAGCTATGTTTATTCATTTTACATGACTGGTGCTGTTCTTCTGATTGCATTCCTTATCCCGATGGTTTTAATTCCTATAAGTCATACTAAGGCCAGAGTTCGTTATCAAGGCTACAGCAAAGAACAAAACACGGGCGCGGCCAAGGCATAATGAAAATGGTCTGAATCTGAGCAATATCAATCAAACCAGTCCACGTACAGGCTACTACAAAAGGTATCACCAGCGCTATCATTAAATCCCTTTAAGGCTTTCGTTATCAGTAGTTACAATAGTCATCAGTTGTTACAATAGTTAAGTCAAGATTAATCTACAAGCACGGACTAGGAGGGATTGTATCAGATAGATACGTTTCGAAAGACAGGTTATTATATTGCAAGCATGGGTGATCTGTGATTACCCAAAAGGAAGTATTTTGCTCTTCCCCTCCGGCGGACTAAATGCTGATTGTTATGATTTCATCGTCGGATCCTATTAAATAATGCTCTCGAAGACCAAATCTACAGAAGAAAATTAAAGACTCAATGAAATAAAGATTCAGATTCAACTTTCGGTCTTTCTAATATCTGAGTTAAAAAAGGAGGTCTGGGAAAAGTAGTTCTTGGATTTGAATATATGATTCTTTAACCATCAAAGTTTAGTTATAATCATGTGTGGCCAGAGCATCCTTCTAAAAATATACCTAAAAAAATGCCTTTGTGTGCTGTAAGCTAAAACAAGGTGTTTGGCCGAGCCAGTCAAGTCTGAGGCTTGACCTGCCACTTTTAAAGAGCTTAAGCAACGACGACGGTGAGGCCGGGCTACGAAAACTTCACTTAAAAAGTGAAGTCTGCCTCAAACTTTATCGCACTTATTCCATCTTGTTTAATTCGTAAAATGTTGGCAAATTTCTTTGGAGGTGAATCCTAAAGGATTGCATCAAAGTTCGGGGAAAGAAAAAGGAAACGGCTGTTGTGTTGAGTTCCCGTCGTCGACAAACGTGAAATTAGGCACGTCACGTTGTAGTCTTGCAACGACGGGCTAGGAAGTGTAAAAGCGTGGATGCACGTGCAAAGTTGTTGCCGTTTTGCCTATCTAAACCTATTGCTGTTTTGCCTTTCTCCTAGCCGTCGCCGTCGTCGTTGCTTAAGCTACCTAATGTCAGAAATTACTCACCCAGTGTAAGGGAATCCAAAACAGTCTTGGAATATAGATTCCACGCCGTGGATTTTGGATTCCAGAGACTGGATTCCAGTCTTTGTCGGTGGAACTTGAATTCTGAATTCCAAACTTACACTATAAGATAACGAGGAAGATACTTATGTTGACACGCCTACTTTGATTAATAAACTAAGCAAGATGACAAGAAATGTAAAATAAGTTTCTAATAACTTCAGTCATTTATATAGATCTATCTTCCTTTTCCTTTCCCCTTCTTAATTTTCTTCCTAGTTATAAATTTCTTTATATTTTCCTCCGCTCACCTCGATTAGCCAAGCTATTTGCGAGCAGAGAATGTTTGTGTATATATATATTTGTTTTAATTTAGCTGATTTAATTTAATTTGTAACTTCTGAAGGTCAATAAACTTCAAACTCCTAACTTCTTAGTACAACAGGATTGCTTGAGCTGTATTCCGGATTCCAAAGTCCAAGATTCCGGATTCTAAAAGCAAAATGTTCCAAATTCCGGAATTTGTGGCACAAGCAAAATTACCCGCATTCCGGAATTTGGGTTCTCATACGTAGGGTGAAATTACGAATCCTTGCGAATGGTATTAATAGTGATACACTGAAAAAAGGAGAAAAAAAAAACCTTTAAACCGAAATAAAAAGTGCGCACATAGGGCATGTGGCATTATTTGTATGAAGTCCAGCCAACCAGAAACGAAATTAAATTTCCTATTATAGTTGTCCTACCACCGTGACAATCCGGTTGTAACCTGAATGAAATCGCCTGATATTCTGAATCCTCGAAAAACTTGCTAACGTGCCGCAGAACGTTCGCAAAACGTTTTTTATTACTCGACGAGAAAAAGAGGTTTGTTTGCAATCAGGCCTTGAGTCGAGTCTCTGGCGGAATATATTCAGACCAAACGTAAAATGCAGACAAACGGAGAGCAAGATCGTGATCGGCACGAGAGACTTGGTAAATTATGGAGGTGTTTCAGAAACAAGCATCATCAAGACAGTGCGTGGTCGTGGGTTGTGTGTACTGCAGCAGCGATTTGCAATGCTCTTAACCTTGGCTTTGTTCTTAGCTTCGGTGTTCTGTTCCCTATATTGCTGGACTATTTCAATGAGACAAGGGAAAGAACTGGTGAGTAGAAAGAATATTTTTTTCTTCTATTAGTTTGTTATACCTAGAACACTATCCGGGAAGAATTTACCTTTTTGAAAGAATGTGCTAGTGCTTAAACCTGTGCATCGCAGATGCATATTTCTCGTAATTCTTTCTTTCTGTCCTCATAAATTTTTCACTTTTTTATTACTTACCCCGGTGAGTCTGTCGTAATAATTATATTTGTCATCAACATTATGTAAAACACTAAAACACTCGATCTATATTCAATCATTTTTAGCTTCATTCCCTGTCTTACATTATTCAGATCTAAAGATTTAATTTTATTTTATATGTCCTGTGTTACGCAACTATGGAATTTTAAGTAAAACAACTACCGGCGTCTGATCATGAGGACAAAACCACAAACAAAAGTATTTTTAACATGCAGACTCCGATGCCCTTTACTGATACTTTTGTTCACTTCTCTACATTTGTTTGCAAATCACCTTGATCGATGATCAATCGTTTTTGGTGGGGAAAAGTGAAATGAAATATTTTCGTTCTCTTGTTTTTCAGTTCGTGGGTTTCCACGCACGTGCAGTGACCTGAATCACCCCAGAGCTACAAAATGTAGCTTGGTAATTCAACATTTTCAAAGATGTTTTCACAGACAAGCTTTAATTCTTTTCCAATGTGTCGTTTTAAATAGGTCTCAACCTCCTTTTGCTACGATTTAGCGGTGATTTTTTGTTTTCTTGGATTTTTCACGCACGTGATCTGAATGACCCCAGAGCTACAAAATCAACAACTTCAAAAGTGTTTTCACAGACTAGCTTTGACGTTTTAGGTGGGTCTCAACCTCCTTTTACTACGACTTAGCAGTAATTTTTAAATTCTTGCAGGCTTCTTCTTTCTCCACGGTATTACACGTTAAAACATTAACAATCTCTATCTGAAATTGTCTTGTGATCAGAATCAAGGTCTTAGGTGTTTTTGAAAATGTAAATCAAACAAGATTAATCATAAGATGATGTCGAATTTCTATTATTGTCCGCTCTTCTAAAAATTGACCCCAAATTATTGCAATACACACGTGTAGAACAGACAGAATTAAAAGTCAGACATCGCTGTTAGTCACTGTTTAAGCTAATTTAAATGAAAATGAATAATAATTATAAAAATAATGATAAAGACTATGATGATGGTTAAGATATTGATTAAAAGCTTATGTTATAGTAATACAACCTATGTAAACGCCATATGACTCTAAAAGCTTACTTCCGTAAATAGCTTCTATATCATTTACAAATTACAAATTATGACATATTACGTAATATTGAACATGTAGCATTGTTGTGTCTCACTATGCATTCTTGATTATTTCTTCTTTGGCCGCTTTGTTTAATTTATCTGTCGTCATGCATGCAGTTACGTTCCTCGTGTTAATCAAATAGCGCAACTTGATATTTCAATAGTATAAGCCCCGAAGCGTTAATAGGACCTTCATCGTGCACGTGTTTGACGGTACCATATCGGAACTGTTCAAGACAATGAATCAACTCAAGGAATCAACCCAAGCATATTAAGGCGTGGCTCAATTTTTGTTCTCGACCCCTCGTGAAGATAAAACTGTTTTCTTTTTTTTCTTCTACGGCCATGTATCTTAATTCTAAAAGTTACTAAAAACTTTCGGGAAACTTTCTTTTGAGGCATTGAATCGATTAGGGTTGAACTGATGTCACGTGAAACGTGACGTCAGAATTATAGCGGAGCTCCATAGCTAAGGAAATGTGGTAATCTACCCATCCGAGAAAATTTAGCGAGCGAGCGAGCGAGCGATCGTCCGTCCACACCACAGGCATACCAGTGTAAAATAACTCAATCAACAGGTATGGCAACCCAAATGCAACTCAAGGTTTTATTTGGAAGGAAATCATATGGCCGCCCGGACTTTTAGAAAGAAAAAGCAACAACAACGTGTCTTTTTCGGCGTTATTTTTTATGTTTACACTAACATGGATAACAGAGAAAGAGCTAGAGCGAGTTATTGAAAACAAGGGAGACGAATTTCGTAGGAGAAAAACGTGGAAATTCAAAACGGTAGTGAGAAAATGAGAAATGCTAACGGCCAGCAAGGTGAAAATGAGCGGCGGTGAAAAATAAAAGGGAACATGAACACAGGAAACAAAATATTGGGTAAACACACACGACAATTCCTCCCTAAAAATAATGTGTGACAAGGAAGTTTGACGTTTTAGTCGTACAAAACAGCGTTGTAGTCGTGCAAAACAACTGCAAGGGAAAGAAAAAAAAGCGTGCTGCACGTCCCCACCGTGCAAATTTGCTTTTTGCTAATTAGAAGAAAAAGTGTGCCGCACGTGCAATTTGTTTTTTTGCTAATTAGAGCTATTAGTCTTGAAGCCGTTTTCATTGCCGTCTACGTTTAGCATTACACGATTTCATTTTTTTTGTTTTTAAGTATTATTAACTGGAGTTTCGCTTTTAGCCCTGGCTAAATCTATATTTTATTCAAAAGAAAATGCTAGTAAATGGGGTAGGGATGGTTGATTACAACTGAGTGTGAACCATGTGTAAATGTTTATTTTTTGGTACAAAGTTATTCCGCGGGAATGGAGAAAATTTTCTTAATTTCTTCAAAAGCAGGAGCCCATCAATGGGCTCCTGTCAAAAGATATTAACAGATAAAAAGTGTCACGTGACCTGTTTTGCTTAATTGTTCATAAAAATGGGAGTCAACCATTCCAGCCAGATTCATGCGAGGAACCATGAAAGAATAACAAGACTACTGTATTTAATATCTACTGTGTGGCATCTCCCACCCCATTTTTAGTTTTCTCTTCCTTCCTGGACTTGAGCTTAACTAGTCACGTGACACACAAATATGTTTTTTTGCCTAACAGGAAAATTACGTTTACTGATATCTTCGACGTTGCCAACTTTTAGCTACTTTTGATAGGTTCTGGTAAATTTTCACAAAGTTATGATCATTATAAGATTTTATGCAAATTAGGCTCAGGCCATGCCTTTTAACATGCTTGAGAAAGAGCTGTAATTACTTAGGTACGACAACATTTTATTCAAATAATTCAAAATTGTAATCAAAGTTAAGTTAAATGTGAAAGGTTCACAGTTAAGCTAGGCAAAAGGAGTCCGCTTTCGATAAATTAAAAGTTTTTTGTGTTCACATTGAAATATCGGGAAAAAATTTTCAGTTTTGAATGTTAAGCCTTATAGTCACATGCTTTGATATATCGAATGTATACTGTTACCCGCAAGGCTTGTATATAGTGGTCCATAGAGGTACATGTAGGTAGTCAGCTTTTATCGTAATCATTAGAATACGTAAGAGAAATAGCTTCTTAATTTTAAGTCAATAATGGAAATAACCAAAAACCGTGACCGTTCAGCTCATCGAATGATTGTGCTACCTTCAGTAAAAGTGTATGAATCATATATCTGACTTAAAAATGAAACGAATGGGTCGTTGCAATTCTGCATCAAACCGTCACTTACGTCGTCTTTACCGTCACTTCTCCTCGGTGCAAGCATTTGAAAATCAACATCTAAGGAAAATCTTGAACAAAAAGTCTTGAGAGCTGCAAGTCAGATTATATTGATCTTCGCTCTTCAGGCAGCTTTTTGCCTTTTTTCAACACGTTACTATATAAAAATGTTTCGTTCCAAAAAGGCGCTTAAGTAAAAAGATGTGCACCCATTCTAAAAAACCTCGGAAAAGCCCCAGAATACCTGAAGTCTATGATTCAATTAACCTTCCACGTCCACTCGTTCTCCATTGAACGATAACTCCACTTAAGGGTCGATAAGAGGGAGTGACATGCGAACAGTAGTAAAAACCGAATTAACTGTTAAAGAAAGCGGGCTTCAAGGAATCAAACAACAACAACAACAACAACAAAACACTGCATTGAAAAAAAGTAGACTATGAGATACAGCACGCCTTCTTAGTCGACGTACTTAATTACGTCACTTTTTGCTAGATATTCATCAGTATTATATAACACAAACATAATAGTTAATTATAACTACAGTTCGTTACTATCAGTTCCTCCTAATCTTTTTATAGCGTTTAATTTCGATGTTATTAAAACATTATTGAATCAGTTATATTTCAAAATTTTAACTCTTAGCGTACCTTACTCCGTTCTGATAAACGTCTGCGGCCGAAAAATCTTCTACAGTGGAACTTTCGATTTTTTAATTTCAATTTTTTTTCTATGGATTAACAAAATCAGGCAGCGGGCTCTCGTAGTTCTTGCTCTCTTCGGCCCATTGCCTCGCGAATTATTTTACATAAAAACTGTTCAGCTGTCACAAAATTGAACGATTTTGCAATTACAGTGTAGGCACTATCGCTAATTCAATAGTTTGTTTTAAATCCGCCGTGGTTTGTATCTGACTCGTGACAGTTGTTAGAAATGAACACGTGATGACGACGATGTTCATAATGATGATATTAAACCGAAATAAAAATTCCTTTTCAGCTCTTGTTGGCTCACTAGCTTTGGGCATGACGTGGTTTGCTAGCCCGCTGCCTGGCTATCTTTCTGATCGCTTTGGTTGTCGCATCACAAACTTCATCGGAGGCGCCTTGTGCGTGACTGGCTTGGCGATGACGTCATTTTCCCACTGTCTCAATCTTATGTATTTCACCCACAGCCTGGTATTTGGTTTTGGAGTATGTTTTATATACAACTGCAGCTATCTAGTGATTGCACAGTACTTTAAAGAAAACTTGTCCATGGCAACGGGCATTGTAGCTTTGGGAGCAAGTGTGGGTGTCCTATTCACAGGTCCACTGCTTCAAGTTCTTTTGGATTCGTTTGGATGGAGAGGCACGTACAGAGTAGCTGCCGTGTATTTCACAATTGTCTGCGTTCTGAGCTTAACATACAACCCAAATGTACAAAAAACAACGGAGATTGAGTTCATCAATAACAATGAGGATACTGAGAGAGGTGAAAGAAGTGGCATTTCTCTTTACTGTAGCGTGTGGACGTTTCCTACGTTTGCTGCATCCGTCATGTCTTTTGTGTTT
>CALNXI010001948.1:78362-89702 GCA_942486025.1 Porites evermanni
TATATATATATATATATATATATATATATATATATAAAAAAAAAGTAGTTGGGATATGATCGTCTTTGAAGTGTTGTACTCAGTAGGATAGTAGGGAACTTAAGAACCACGACGAAGTTCACGACCACGACGTCTGTTGACTGGGAAAGGACTGGAACGAGAACGTCAGTTTCGGCGGGAAAAAGGAAACTTAAGATGCAGTCGATCGGTAGGACGACGACTACGACACTGAATGTAAACAAACAAGTAGAAGTAGTAGAAGTGTGATGTTCGTTCGCAACAAAGTTTTTTTCGCAAAGGCGTCTTCTAAAACGATGAAAGATCTTATTTTATAAGCCGTGCGTCTACTTTCATTGACGATGAAGAATTTTTAGTGTTGCCTGACCTTTTCAAATGGAAAAATCTCTGCTTTCAGTACGAAGATTATTCAACTTTCAACCTGAATGAGATGACCGAGTCCGAGTGTCTGTCAGAGTTTAGATTTGGAAAAAGAGACATTCCGATGCGATAGCTGTTTTCCATATAAAGTTCATTTCCTCCATATTAAAGATATATGATTTGCCTTTCCTAAATACGTACAACTAAATTTATCACTTACGAGTTCGCTCGCTCGGCCTCCACAGCTAAGTTGTCTTCGAAGTAAGCACAATTCATCAGTCGAATTTTCAATCAACATCGCTTGTTAGGAGAAAAAAGAAAGGATACCTTGATTTACGAGCATAAAAAAACACAAAGCCCTTGAAAAATCGCTTAAAAACAGGGAGTTATACCTGCTGAAGCTTGTGGATTGCAGGACGACGTGATTCTACTGTATTTGGCGTCATCGACGACACCACGACGACGAAATTTGCTAATCGCGCTTGCGCAGTGCACGGTATCTCACTACCGGTCGTCGTCGACAAAGTCGTCGTCGTGGTTCTTAAGTTCCCTAGTGGTTGATACTGACGTACGTTTCATAAACCCGTGCGGTAGTCATCTTCAGAGTCAAAAGTGAGTTCTGAGTTTTCTCCTAGAGGACAAAACATCGTTATCAGCACCCGATTTTTTCAGCAGCTGTTCGTTCATCCCTCGCGCGCATTTTGAGTCAAGTTCAGTAATGGTCAGTTTCTATGGTTACGAGATATGATGTCATAAGTACGAGGTGGTCAAGCCATTTTTGAGTGAAAGTACATGTTTTTTTCAACTTTTTTCAACAATAAAAATAAATCTTGTGGCTAAAATCATGCTATGTGCTTATTTTTGTGTTATTTTTCATGTCAAGCACAAAAACCACCATTTCTCCCGGTTTTAACCTAATTTCTAACTCTTGGTAAAATTCAAGATGGCGGCTAAGATTACGACCATTGTTAGTGACGTCACAGGCCCCCAGCAGCGCCACCATCCACAAAATATACCTCATCTTGTTGAGAAGATCAAAGGCTTTCCACTGAAGGTGAAATCGTTTCGAAATACTGCAACAAAGCAAAAACTCTAGGGGGTGAGGGGGGTGGTTCCACCCAACAATTTGCGTGTACGTCCGAGAGTTAAGTTAATGGGGGTGATGCTCGATATACCATGTCACATGCACTATTGTGTCGTTCTATTGTGTGAAGTTTATTATGTTATTGTGTAAGGGTTAGGGATCATCACTGTTGTGTTCCTTGTGAAGTACCTCGAGAATTCCTTTTCACTTGATATATGGTATGACTCTCTAGTTACTGACCAGTGTGATTAGTCAATTAATGTTACTGGTTGTCTGATCTGTCAGTTGTAAAGCCGCGATGCTGTTGGCTGTGAAGAGTCTAAACTGTGCTTTTTCTATATCCTTTCTATCATGTTGTCATACTTTGTTGTGATATGGCGTTGTTTTAACTCAGAGGCTGAAATTGATTCGGAAATGGGCCGATGGCGGTACTAATTGGTACACCAATAACTTTAATAAGTTAAAGGGTTTCTATATTGTGAGCCCAAAGTAAAGTAACAAAACGAACGGAAAAAGATACTTTGGGGTTTTAAAAAAAATGAACATAATCGTTATCTGTTTTTTCCTTAGGCTTGATAGTGGACCAGACTGGAAACTATGTTTATTCATTTTACATGACCGGTGCCGTTCTTCTGATTGCATTTCTTATTCCAATGGTTTTGATTCCTATCAATCACAGAAAGGCCAGAGTTCGTCCTCTGGAAGGCCTCAGTAAAGAAGATATGGTTACAGCAAAATCAAAAGAGCTTGAAAAAACTGGCCAAGATAAAACAAGTCTTGGGAAAACCCCAACTTAGAGGCATTAAGATCGCTACTTCATATGTGGAGCTTACACTAACTTTGATGAAACATACTGATTTTAAAGTACTGAATGTATGAATGTACACTACAGTATTACATGTATGAGGTCCACACAGCTGACGCCTAACCCGGCTTTTGAAGCATGAAGTCAGAGATCCTAGAGTACTGTGTTCATACTGCGGGATCCCGCCCTCCCCCAAGCAGAATGTCACCGATACCCCTTTGTACATATGGGTAAAAACAAACAAAGCACGCAGGAAAAGTTTCTTGAGACCAGGGTTTAAACCTGGACCTACAGATTTGAGGTCCGAGCTGTTAAACCGCTTGGCTACCACGCCGACGCTTGAAAACAAAATATTATTTCCCAAAAGTAAAGGAATTCTTCCGCTCAAATGAACTTCAGTTGTTGTAAATAACTAAATCGAGCTATGAAATTCTCCCATCAGTATGAGTTAGTGTCCAGGGAGAAAAAAAAGGTGATGATGATAGCAATGATTAGCGTATTGTTAAAAAACAATTTTATTGTAAAAAGGTTGGTATAGAACAATATGTGTTGTATGGCCCATCAGTTAACAACAAAATGAAATTAGTTGTCAGTTGACCCAAGTGTTAGTTTCTTCGGCTGCAGGATTTAGATTATTTTATTGGCAATAATCGGATAATTTCATTTGTACTAATAAAATATAAGAAGATTTTTAGTCATGCAGCGACGAAAAAAAACAAAACCCCGACAGAAAAGCGTGCATCGTGCATGTGCAGAGTAATGTTTTGCTCGTTTAAAACTTGCTTGAATTATTTTGTTTGACTATGCTTAAGCTTTCTAATGAAATCAATCGGAAGGATATAGGCTTCCCTTTTAGCTTTCTAAATCATTACTTAAAAAAAAATAAAGTGCAGTGCTACCGGGAAAGCCTCGAGCATTAATTATTTAACTTAAACGCTGCATGGGGTTTTTATGTGACTCAAAGTTGAAAGATCCACACTACAATTGATGAAACTTAATTTGTTAAAATAACTAAACGAAAGTCGAAGGAACATTTCTTGTACGCCGTGTACACCAAAAATTTGCTCAAGTAACGCACTTAATCGCATATGCCTGAATTCCAAATATATAATAAGAGGCGCCATAAAATAAATAAATAAATAAAACAAACAAACAAACAAACAAAAGTAACAGAACAAAATTCACCTATGTTCGCGTTAAAACTTGATTTTCCCGCCTTCGCTAGCATCAGGAAAACCTTGAATCGAGCTTAAAAGGCAAACAGATCAAGGAACATTCTGAAAGTTTCCATTGTGTGTTACAAGTCACGTGGACCAACAGTCATCTCGTATTGGTCGAAACATGAGTCATGTGTTTTGTATCGTTCGTGCCCAGGACAGCTAGGTTCTTTCAAGAGGCGAGGCTATTTGGAAAACCGTCGCGAAAAATCTCATTTTTTTCTGGCTACTAATTTAGGATGGCGTTCTGCGAACGCAATAGCACGAATTATTATACAGACATCGCAAAAGTAGTTGAAGACTAGGACTTACAAACACAAAAAAAAACGAAGAAGGTGGCAAAGGAGCTGTTTGCTAATTACGTGAAAGAGAAAAAACTGAGAGAACCTGAGGAAAAGAAAGAGTTGGCACAAACTTTGAAGACATTTTATGTCGAAGCGAGAACTGATTCGTTCAATGTATAATAAAACAATTATTAGATTCGGTTTTTGTGATATCCAGAATAATCAAGGTATCGATAAGGGTTATCAGCCTCAGCCTTCGACTTTGGCTGATGACCCCTACCTCGACCTTAATTATTCTGGATATCACAGAAACCTCATCCAATAATTGTTTAAAATGCTGTTTTAAATACTTTGAAATCTTTCATCACCTTCAAAAGAACAAAGTTAGGATTTTTTTGTATTTTCGAAAGTTCTCTTTCTGGAATTTAGCAAAACTCCGAGTTTGGACCCATTTTGTTACTTTATGAAGGAAATAATCATGCATCATCCACTGTCGCTAGGGAATGAAATGTTGCTCAGGCAGATACTCAGTAATCTTAAGCAATCTGTTTGGTTTGCTATCTCGGCATGTTAAGTAACGAGGTGCTGGCAATATACAATCATTAAGTCATTTATTCTGACATCATTGATTGTATATTGACAGTACGAAATCTTTGGTATCAAGCAAGATGACAGTTCCGCAGCATAGCTGTTTCGGTGTAACTATTCCGAATTCGATAAAAATCCTTGTGTCAGTGGGATTTACTATCGGGGGCTGCCCTTCCCCCTAGAACCTCCTCTGATCTGGGAGACTGCATAGTGGGAGTCTGATTTGTTTAATCTCGTGACTACAGATCGAATTGGACGACCCGACGTTCTGTTAACAATTAATCATAACTATAACAAATTGGTGATATTTAAGCTTTTTTTAAACTTAAAACACAAGAATTTCCGAGTGTTTTTTTTTGCTAGCAGTGAAAAAAAAGCCATTTAAGTGCGCGCGTGCGATGGCGCATAATGTCCAATTACAGATTTGACGCGTACCGCACTGTCCTAATAGTGCTGAAATCAGGACAGTTGATAGCCAATCAGATTTGAGAATTTTGTTATAGTTATGATTAACATTTAAATTTAGCCATTTTTAGGAGCCGATTACCTTGCGTTTTTAATTTCCAGTCACTTCATTGGAAGCCCGGGGTGGTTACCACTATTTATTATATGGAGGAGAGTGTTTTACTGGGAACTAAACCACTCGTAGATTCCATACGCCACTTCATCCGGGACCCGAGTGGCGTATTTTCGTATGTCACCTTTGTGAGTGTCGTATCGTTCAATGACGTCACGATTCCCGCCTTTTGCTTTTGTTGAATTGGTTTCTCCATATAATAAAAAGAACATTACACGTTGGCTCGAAGATATGAATTTTATGTTCTCTTGGCAAGAACAATATCTCACTCGTTCGCTTCGCTCACTCGTGAGATATTGTTCTTGCCACTCGAACATAAAATTCATATCTTCGAGCCACCGTGTAATATCCTCTATATATTGTGTATATATTTTAGCTGATACAATTTGGGTACCCAATCTAAGGATCATACTGGAAACGTGATGCCAAAAAAGGCAAAAATGTTACCCTATTTAAGGATTGAAACCCTCAAAAGCCATCCCCTATCGGATGGCACATACCTGTCTAGCCCAAACATGGCAGTTAAACTGCGATTACCCCTGAAATGGTCATTAATTCATTTAGATTTGTATTCTTGCAGTCCAAATCATCTTCATTATATAGACTTAAAGTGCTGATTGTGTTCATAGGTTAAGCATTCCGAGGACAACGGAATGACCGCCCAGGCTGCATTGCGCCTGTTTATCTTTATTGGCCTTGCTTCATCCCTCGGAAGGATCATAACAGGAAAGTTGGGATCAATTTAATTTTCTGGGCAACCGAGCTCGATACGAGTTTATCGAGCTCTATATGTCAACCGTCCTCGGTTTGTCGATACCGAGCTCGAGGCCTCTCACTTTTCCGGGGGGACAAAGTAAAAATGGTTATCGAGCTCGCTGACTTATCGAGTTCGGTTTTTCAAGAGAAGATAAAAGAGAAAAAATGGAAATTAAAGCAATAATAACCACATGGAGTACAAAATCTAAAACGCTTTCTCGTTCTCAATTCGTCACGGACAAAAAACATTGTGTGGCTGGTCGATTAATGTTGTTTTGGTATTTAATAAATTTATGTCGATCTTCTTGCGGTGGAATTTGTCTTGTTATTGCAAGAGTAATTTTCCTGCTTCAGTCGGATTGTGCAGAGATAACAAAAGTGCATAACTTTTCGCTTGTGAGCTTACTTCATAATTAACTTGTTTTGTAAAGGATTAACAAACGTTACAAAATGGAGGACCCTTTATACGAATTGGATATTTCCCGACACAGACAAATTTGTGGTCTTTTTCCAGCTGAATGTCAGTCTTTACTGTTCCCTGCCATCAGAGGTCTCTCACGACGAGGCAAAAATGAGAGAAAGAAGAGAGACGCCCCTTTCTTTCATTTTTGCCTCGTCGTGAGAGACCTCTGCTAGCAGGGAATCTTTACCGCAGAATTATTTGCGAAACATCTTCACCCCTTTGGCTGTTGGTTTAAGTGGAGAAGCTAAATTCCAAAAATGCTAGAACGTTTTTCACCATTGTCTTCGAATTTGGGTATTTTGTACTTAGGAAAAAGAGACGAGAAACACAGCTAAACAGGTCATCATGATTAAAAATCTTTATTTACGCAAGGGCGTGCGTAAATAAAGATTTGATAGGACTTATATAGGGCAAGCACGCGCGCTATGTTATAATGCCTTTTGTCAATATTTTTTTGAAATACAAAATATTTTTTTTAAAAGACTCGCCGCCAAAACAACTTTAACCGACCAGCCACACAATGTTTTTTGTCCGTAAGGAATTGAGAACGAGAAGGCGTTTTAGATTTTGTATTCCATGTGGTCATTATTGCTTTAATTTCCAATTTTTTCTCTTTTTTTCTTCTCTTGAAAAACCGAGCTCGATAACTATTTTTACTTTGTTCCCCCGGAAAAGTGAGAGGCGTCGAGCTCGGTATCGAAATATCGAGGCCGGTTGACATATCGAGCTCCATAAACTCGTATCGAGCTCGGTTGCCCAGAAAACTAAACTGATCCGAAAGTTGTGCAACAACAAGAAAGTAAATCCGGTTTTTATTCACCAAGCATCCATGCTCTTAGCTTCTCTATCCGCCTTTTTGCTCCAGTTTGCCACCAAATACGGATACTTAATTGTCTTCAGTATTGTATATGGATTCAGTGATGGAGTTTTTATAGCAAGTCAGTGTTTTATTCTTTTGAGCTGTGTGGATGCAAAAAGAACAACAGCGTCCTTCTCTATTAATAACGTTCTTTATTCATTTACTGCGGCCGCCGGTGGGCCCATTGCTGTTGAGTTGGGTCCTATTCCTTTCATATGAAAATATGTTTCTATTCTAGTCATGCAAATCGTGAAAGTCAATGGTTGTGTTCCAGACCGTCGTTTTAGGAAGGCTTCAAGCCACTAGGAAATAGATCCCTAGACTTTCAAAAAAGTCCTTCGTTGGATTTCATATGGCGCGGGACGACCTCTCGCGACTTCACTCGCGGTCGGCCGTTTCGCGGCCAAACAAGGCTCGCCCCACTCGCCAAGCAAGAGGTCGACTTGTAGCAAGTCTAATAGATTCCTTGAGCTAGCATGTTTCGTTTTACCATTTTAGACCACAAAATGCACGCTTACAAGGTAATTTCCTTTTTGTCTTTTTATGAATTCTGCATACATACCTGCATAGGACGACCTAAAATAGTTCTCTAGGGTAATATCATATGGTCTGAAATGGATTGAAAGCAAACTATACAAGCTAATTAACAATTATTCCTCGAGCCCGAATGGGCTCTGAGTCAATAGCCCATGAGGCCGAAGGCCGAATGGGCTATTGACTCAGAGGCCATGAGGGCGAGAGGAATAATTGTTTTAGTAAAATCCGACTAGGTGGTCAAAAATATCGAGAATAAATAAATTTTAGCTAGTTAAAGCTAGACTTTAATCCCTTTTTGCCGCCAAAGAGCGCGCGCTTTTCGCTATTAGTGGGCTATAACATATAGCCTAGTAGTAGCTCAACCAATCAGAACGCAGCATTGATAATAGACCACTAGTTGGATTTTACCAAAAAAGTTATATTTACTGTTGAGGTACGTTGTTTTCTATCAACCAGGTACTTCCATATCCTTGGTACTCACTACCTAGGCCTGGTTGACAGAAAAAAAAAAAAAAAAAACTTACTATAACTATTTTTGTCTTTTTCCCCCTCAGGCTTGATAGCAGACCAAACAGAAAGCTATATTTATTCATTTCACAGGACTGGTGCCGTTCTTCTGATTGCATTTCTTATCGCGATGGTTTTAATTCCTATAAGTCATACTAAGGCCAGAGTTCGTTATCAAGGCTACAGCAAAGAACAAAACACGGGCGCGGCCAAGGCATAATGAAAATGGTCTGAATCTGATCAATATCAATCAAAACAGTCAACGTACAGGCTACCACAAAAGATATCACCAGCGCTATCATTAAATCCCTTAAAGGCTTTCGTTATCAGTAGTTACAATAGTCATCAGTTGTTACAATAGTTAAGTCAAGATTAATCTACAAGCACGGACTAGGAGGGATTGTATCAGTATTAGCTTCTATTCTTACTATTCCTCAAAGATAGGTTTCGAATGACAGGTTATATTGCAAGCATGGGCGACCTGTGATTACCCAAAAGGAAGTATTTTGCTCTTTCCTTCCGGCAGACTGAATGCCGATTGTTATAATTTCATTGCCGGATCCTACTAAATAATGCTCTCAAAGACCAAATCTGCAAAAGAATTCAAAGACTCACGGGAATAAAGATTCAGAATCAAATTTCGGTCTTTCTAATATCTGAGTTAAAAAAAAGGAGGTCTGGGAAAAGTAGTTCTATAGATTTGAATATATGATTCTTTAACCATAAAAGTTTAGTTTTAATCATATGTGGCCAGAGCATCATTCTTAAAATATACCTAAAAAAGCTAACACAAGGTGTTTGGCCGAGCCAGTCAAGTCTGAGGCTTGACCTGCCACTTTTAAAGAGCTTAAGCAACGACGACGGTGAGGGCTCGCGCTGCCTCAAACTTTATCGCACTCAGTTCCATCTCCTTGCGACTTCACTTTCTCAGTGAAGTTTTCGTAGCCGTCACCGTTGTCTTTGCTTAGCTCTTTATTAAGGATGCCAAAAATCATAGAAATCGGTTAAATCATTTCTACCGAAGAACGCGATTCAAAAACATAACCAACGCGCAAATAAATAAGTTCGGGCCACGTAAAATATAGTTCGTCAAATATTGGCAAATTTCTTGGAAGTTGAATTCTAAAGGATTGTGTCAAAGTTCGGGGAGAGAAAGAGGAAAAGGAAACGGCTGTTGTTTTGTGTTCCCGTCGTGAAATAAGGACAAAACGTGAAATCAGGCACTTTCTCGTTGTAGTCGCGCAACGACGGCTACGAAATGTACAAAAAAACATGACGCACGTGCCGAAGTTGTTGTTTTGCCAATCTAAACCTAGAATTGCTTTTTTGCTGTTCTCGTTGCCGTCCCCGTCGTCGCTGCTTAAGCTCCCTATTTGTCAGAAATTACTCGCCCCATGTAAGGGAATCCAAGACAGTCTTGGATTCTAGATTCCACTCACACGATTTCCGATTCCAGATTCCAGGGACTGGATTCCTGAATTCTGGATTCCAAACTTTCACTGTAAGATAAAGTGGAGGATACTTATGTTGACACATCTACTTTAATTAATAAACTAAGCAAGATGAAAAGAAATGTAAAATAAGTTTGCATAATTTGTAACACTGCATTGTAATAACTTCAGTCATTTATATAGATCTATCTTCCTTTTCCCTTCCCCCTCTTAATTTCTTCTTAGTTATTAATTTCTTTATGTTTTCCTCTGCTCACCTCGATTGGCCAAGCTCTTTACGAGCAGAGGATGTTTGTGTATCATATTTGTTTTAATTCAATTTAATTTAATTTGTAACTTATGAAGACCAATAAACTGCAAACTTCAAACTTCTCTGTATTCCGGATTCCAAGGCCTAAGATTCCGGATTCCCAAAACAAAATGTTCGCCACAAAATTACCCGGATTCCGGAATCTGGGTACTCATACGTGGGGTGAAATTACCGATCAGACATACCTTGCGAATGGTATTAATAGTGATGCACTTCCGAAAGAAGAAGAAAACCTTTAACCCGAATTAAAAAGCGCGCACATCGTTACCGGATAAGCTTTGGAAACGGATATTTGGGCATGTGGCATTATTATTGGCCAATAATTCTATAAATTCTAGCCAACCAGAAAGGAAATTAAATTTCTTATTATGTTTGTCTTACCACCGTTACAATCCGGATATAACCTGAATGAAATCGCCTGATATTAATTTCCTAAAAACTTGCTAACGTGACGCAGAACGTTCGCAAAACGTTTTTTATTACTCGACGCAAAGGGGTCCCTAAGTAGAAGAAGAGGTTTGCTTGCAATGAGGAGTTAAGTCAAGTCTCTGGCGGAATATATACAGACCAAACGTAAAATGCAGACAAACGCAGAGCAAGTTCGTGATCGGCACGAGAGTCTTGTTAAATTATGGAGGTGTTTCAGAAACAAGCATCATCAAGACAGTGCTTGGTCGTGGGTTGTGTGTATTTCAGCGGCGATTTGCAATGCTCTTAACCTTGGCTTTGTTCTTAGCTTCGGTGTTCTGTTCCCTGTATTGCTGGACTATTTCAATGAGACAAGGGAAAGAACCGGTGAGTAGAAAGAATCATTTTTTTTCTTCTATTTGTTTGTTATACCTTGAACACTATCCGGGAGGAACTTGCCTTTTTGAAAGACTAACCTAGTGCTTAAACCTGTGCATCGCAGATGCATATTTCTCGTAGCCTTTCTTTCTGTCCTTACATTTTTATTACTTACCCCAGTGAGTCTGTCGTAGTAATTATATTTGTCATCAACATTATCTAAAACACTAAGGCACTAAGTCTATATTCAATCATTTTTAGCTTCATTCCCTGTCTTACATTTTTCAGATCTAAAGATGAACAATTAATGAGGCGAAACTAAGTTTCAATTCATTCTTTTCGCCCTGTGTTATGCAACTAGGGAATTTTAAGTACAACAACTACGGCGTCTTCGGACCAAACCACAAACATGTAGACTCCGATGCCCTTTACTGATAGTCTTGTTCACTTCTCTACATTTCTTTGCAAATCAACGTGATCAATGATCAATCAGTTTTGGTGGGGAAAATACCTGAAAACATTTTCGTTATTTTGTTTTCCAGTTCGTGTGTTTTCCACGCACGTGACCTGCATCACCCCAGAGCTACAAAACCGTAGCTTGGTAATTCAACTTTCACAGACAAACTTTTTTTCTTTTTCAATGTACGTGTGTCGTTTCAAATAGGTCTCAACCTCCTTTTGCTACGATTTAGCGGTGATTTTTTTGTTTTCTTTTTTGTGCGTGGATTTTTCACGCAC
>CALNXI010001949.1:0-38731 GCA_942486025.1 Porites evermanni
GTTACTGGTTATGGCATGATTTGCTAGACATACTGGATTTACTGGTACCGTATGAGCAAGACTGGATTGATTATCCACAGCAGGAAAGAGAACGCATTGAAAGAGCTATTTTGCATCCTAATGAATTTTGTAAAACCTGTTGGTACTGGTTAGACTCGTTAATTATTGGTATTGACGAAGTTGACAGGTTTTAAACCGGTTGTATTCAAACTACCGTGTATATAAAATGTATGGTGAACGGCATTTCACATATCACTTAAACTAAGATGAGTTACACAAAGTGTGGACTGTGTCTTCGAAACCTTGAGGTTATCAAGCCTGCATCTGGTGGCCCTACTTGCGTTGTGTTAAGTGGAAAGAGTGTCCCTGCTACTGTCCCGAAGAGATTGTGCACGGATGTCAGCAGTGTATCTACGAACGCGTTATTCCTGATTACAACGCCTGTGAAGGAGTAAAACAACTGTTTTGTAAACGCTCAGAGGTACCTACCTTACGAGTGTCAAGATTCGAAAGAAACCCATACAGACCTTGATTCTCATGCAGAAGAAAAGAAAAATGTCGGTACTTTCAATGGGCAGATGATCTTCCTATTATTGATGAAGAAAAAGCACCTACCTACAGACCAAGGCCCAAGCTACAAAGACAATTTGGTAGAACAGATGGCTGTAGATATTAGACTCTACACATAAAGTGATGATGTAACCAAAAGCCATTCCTTTATTATTATTATTTCTTTTGTGTAAAATGATATGCTCTTTGAGGTGAATAAAATGTTTTGCGATGAAATACTGTGTTGTGTTAATTTCTTCGTCTTCGCAAAATCGGGTCCACAGGTAAAAATATAATGAACTATCAAAAAATAAAAAAAATAACTGTGATGGGCTGACCTCAGGATTCGAACCTGGGTTTCTGCGGCCACAACCACAGTGTCCTAGACCGCTAGACCAGACCAGCCATTTCAGTACTTTAAAATTAATTTTTCATGATATTTCCATGAACTGCCCGGTGTGCCCAGATCTCAGCTCATTAATAAAAGTGGCCCAGTTCCTGTCACCACAAACCTGTTTGTTCTGAAAAACCGGTTTGCCCAGCCCCCAGAACTCAGCTCATTAATAAAAGTGACCCAGTTTCTGTTCTCCCAAAACCGGTTTGCCCAGCCTCCTTTCCTCCCAAAACCAGTTCATTCTTAAAAACCGGTATTGGCCCACCCACATGCTGAGAGGGCGCCATTTTGAATGAAATTTGCCCAAGCATCCGTGTAAGACTACTAGTATAATAAGTCACAATCTGTCAATGAGACTTTTCTGTTGTTATTTTCGTTATCTAGGCATACTTTGAAGATAATCCAAGAGACTTACAAGTGTTGAGACATGATAAGGATCTACATCCCACCAGAATACAACCTCACTTGAAAAATGTCCCTGAATACCTCGGTGAGTTATTGAGCTTGAGCTAATTCCTTCTTTAAATACAAATCATTCTCAAACCCCATCAAAGACAAAACAAAATTTATCTTTCGTTAATCCTTACTTTATTTTCTTTGGATCAGTTCCAGCGACGCTTAAACCATCCATGGCAAAGTTCTCAAGAAAGAGAAGACGTCCACACGTTATCTCGTCCGAAAAGAACTCCGCTCACAATGCATTTGGCAAGGTAAATGAGAAATAATTGAAAACATATGTTATAGTATATAATTATAGTTTAAATAATTTGGAAACAGGGATTCTGTGAAAGTAACTCAACAAGAGGGAAATTGACTCTTTCACCGAGACCCGAATATGCATCTTGTTTACCCCCACCCCCCAGCCCCCAGAATATATAAACCTTATTAGCTAGTATGTTTTTTCTCCGGGGAATTTGCCTTGTGTCTTTTCATTAATTATGCATGCATATGCACTTGAATGCACGTGCATAAGACGACATTTGAAAGAACAGTTCTCTGGGGTACCATCACGTGATCTGAAAGGGAAAACAAAACATACAAACTTAAAAGGTCGATTGGAAAAATGGTTCTGTAAAACATTGTTGGGTAAACAAGGTGAATGATGGTCTTGCTGAAAATGGTGAATAGTAAAATGAATGTTTAGAACCTTTTAACCAGGTGATAAATTGAAAGAGAAATGCTATCTCAAACTGGCAAGCCAGTTTGTAACAGGTTTACAGACCCTCCTTTTTCTCTTTAGAGGTCATCAAGAACTCGTACATGAAAATAACAACCGTAAGGGTTTTATTGATCATAAGCGTGATGTCGAATTTTCCAAAAAAAAAAAGAGGAAAAAACCTCAGTGGACAGTGTACTTTAGATTCCCTCTGAAGACAAACGAGCGCCCGTTTTTAGTTACTTGACACTGTCAGAGTGAGTCTTTAAAATTAGGTGATCGTGGTGACATCTATATCTATATCCCGGCGTTGACGCCATGTGTGGGTTGAATTTGAAGTTGGTTCTCTCTCTTGCTCCGAGAGGTTTTTCTCCGGGTACTCCGGTTTTCCCCTCTCCTCAAAAACCAACACTTCCAAATTCCAATTCGATCTGGAACGCACGGACACGTTTAAATGAGTTCATATGCCCTCCTAAGTGCTTCGTGGGCAAACAAGCAATTTACACTTTTTTTTTTACACCTCTCTTATACGGACACCCTTTAGTGTCCGTATTAGAGAGAACCGACTGTACTCGGCGTCTTACATTTCAAGTATCCTGTTTAATTGATTACTTGGAATCATAAACAATTTTGGATCTATTTTTTTGCTTCTCTTTTTGCCTTAGAAACGTAAATTGGATCCATTGAAAAGCTTCAAGTACCACCAACATCAGCACAAGGGAAATAAGGTGTAACTCTTTTTGCGCTTCCTCAATCACTTCAGCTTTCTATAATCTGAACCCAGGTTACAATTTCCCATTCATATTTTTTATCACACCACAGGGAATGCTTGTTTCATTGCTTTTCCTTGCATGTTGATTCTAATTCGCCTGACGTCACAGAGAAATCAGTAAATGGCTTAGCTCCATGTGAAACTTTTCGTTGGTCTGTGGTTAGGGCACCGAGGACATATTGCCTTCGAGAAATCAGAAGCACTACCGAGATTGAAGTAGTGGCACGTCATCAGTATGGGATTTAAGTGCTCGTTCCTCTGACGTCATTTCCCGGTGTCACGAAAAGTCAGGTGTTTTCTCACGCAAGGAGATATTTGGTTTTGATAAAATATTATTCAGCCTTTACCACCACGATCCAGTTTCAGTTACGATAATAAAAACATAGTCTAAAATAATCTAATGGAAGCTAAGTACAATCGTGGATTAGAATTTTACTTCCGGAGTTATATTGCTAATCAATATTTCAGGAAACGGGCCCTTGTCTGCAGAGAGGGTCGTCACGCAACGCTCCTCCTCACTAATACCGTAAAATTCCGCAAATAAGCCCCTCCGTGTATAAGCCCCTAAAACTCGTAACGCAAAAAACTCTCCGTTAAATCGCCCCTCCGAATATGAGCCCTAGGGGGCTTGTACTGGAAATACAAAGTAAAACAAAGCAATGCCGGTACAGTAACATATAAATTTTTGTATTTGCCAAAGAGCTATTTCGTGTGCCAAATATGGTGTTAGTCTGATGTGTTGTGTGTTAATCCGTAAGTAGAAAAAAAATACATTCAGTCATCAAGACGTGCTTCTTTCATTTACCCAGGGACATAATAAAGGAAAGAGAACTTAATCAGTGGTTGGTATACGTCTTTCTTCTGTATGGGAAGAGAACATAAATGATCTGGTAGCCAATCACCACACAGATGAAAAAACAAACAAACGCGTGACGAAGCCCTAAGAACGTCTGCGTGGGGGGCTATGGTTTGGTGACCATCAAACGAGTCTCGTCCCAATCTTTTGTCCCAGTCTTGCCACTAAATGACCAAATGAAGTCATTCGGATTAATTTCAGCCACTTCCTACTCTCTGCAGGCGAAAGACCTCAAACCTCAATGGTGTGAAATTCAGTTAACACTTTTCACTGGTTGTTGATGCTACGGAAACTACTAATGGAAAAAAGTGATTCGTTAAACATTAATCAAATGGACGTTTTCTTTGTCGACCTGTGCGGCTTTATATCTGTTAGTGAAACCTTGTACTCAAGAAAAAAAACGCATAGCAATATGCTATCGACGCAATCAGAATCAGGCTACCGTTGAAGGTTTATTACTTGTAATCAGTTTAAAGATTAATGGACGAGAAGATCATCAAAGAGCAGTTTAACTGGACATTGTTTGTATAATCATATGACGTTCTCAAACTGCAGAATTATAGCTGATAGTTACTAGTAGGAAAATGATAAGTCATTTTCTGTCTTAGTTCTGCCGGCCATTAAGCGGAGAAAAAAACAACGGCTTATAGCTGGTAAACCGTGCTATCAGATTTTATAAGGTAAAAGTAAAGGGCCTGGTTTCAACGGCGCGTGTCCAAGTTTTGAAATAAAATAAAAATAGCAAGAAAAATTCGGTCTGTTTATATTGGCCTTTCCTTCAGACAAAGAGATCGCTCCCGTAAATCCCAACTTGTAAGCTGTCAGCTTCTGAAGAGACGAGTATTTTGTAACACTGGCCTTTATTACATATATTAAGGGGCTTACCTATTAACATTTAAAAAAGCAGGTGGGTGTATGATTGCGAATTTAAGTTAGCCTGTGAGCAAGCTCTTCTTTTGAGGAGTCGCGAGAAGTCACGCGAGAGCCGCACCCAAAAGGAGACGTGAGTGCGAGGGGTTGAGAAAGAAAGGAATTCTCCTTTTCCTGCTCCCCTCTCGCTCGCGCCTTCTCTTGCAACTCGCTTCGCTCGCCACTCGAAATGGAGAGTTACAGCTTAAGCAAGAAGATTTAAGCAACGAAGTTTGAGCAAGATTCCTAATTTTTAGGTGTAAAAATAAGACTATTAGCTAAATGCAAGATATGGAGGTTTGTTTGCAAATCGTTACAAATGTAGTTTTTTTATAAATCACTAGGAAACCCATAAATCACAGAGGCCTTTCCTTTACAGCTTAACGATCCACCGTTAAAGTTCAGTTCCAGCCGGTAGTTGAGTTGAAAAGCCGGAATACTATGCTCAAATCCTCAAAGGTTTGGTGGCACTCAAATGACAACTTCGCCAATACGATGACGATCTATCTATACCGAGCCTTGGTAGACTGTTCACAGTCCCCTATTTTTTCGTGAGATCGTTTGAATATAGCGCGTCTTACCGTCAATGACGGCTATCTTGATTTTCAAATGTACCGAGGGCGCGGGCGTCGGGGTTTATAGCTGTAGTTTTGACACTCACGCGAGATAGAAGCCCGTAAAGCAAAGCGCTCGATCTCGTCGATCTTACGAAAAAAATAGAGCACTGTGAACAGTCAAGAGCCTTGGATATCCATGATTCCAGCAAAATGTCTCGGAAAATTACGCACGTGATTACGCTTCACCTAAGTGTAAAAACGATACCACGACAGTCGTTTTCATAGACAATAACTGTCGACCAATGGGCGCGCTAGAATTTCGACTGGTACATAAAAACAGAAAGTCCAAGGTCCATGACAACAGTTCATTTCTGATCAAGTTGCGCATAATCATCCCAACCATATTGGGCCGACCATGGATGTGCAACAACTCTTCAGAAATCTTCAGAAAGAAGCAGAGTGTCCGTTGTGTTTAGAGATAGTTAACAATCCCAAGACTTTGCCATGTCTTCACTCATTCTGCCTTGAGTGTCTCGACAAACATGCAGGCTTCGCCAGAAGGCAGCTGCAAGCGACGATTAAATGTCCGGTTTGTCAGACATCTTTTCAAATCCCCGAAGGCGACTCGTTCAAAAATTTGCCCACATCTTATCATCTCAACCGACTGGTGGATATTCTGGCTCTTAAGGATAGCGGCGCACAGGTCCAAAAATGTGGCAGTTGTGATGAGAACAACACCGCTTCCTCGTACTGTTTAGTGTGCCAGAACTTTCTATGCACTCTTTGTTTTGAAGCTCACCAACGCTTGAAGGCCACAAGAGGTCATCGTAATGTTGTGATAGAGAAATTGCAAGTGCAAGATGTGGAGGATTTGATCCACAGACCCGCCATGTGTTCACAGCAATATCACGAAAATCAACCGCTGGAATTTTATTGCGAAGAATGCAAAGTTCCTATTTGCCACAAGTGCTGTATTGTTAGCCATAATCGACACACCATAACAGACACTCAGAAAGCCGCACAAGTACAGAAGATGCAAATGAAGGACGCTTTGGAGAAAGTGAAAGCGGAAACCGTTGTTTACGATAAAAAAGTACGGAAACAAACCGAGTTAATGGATAAGAACAAGAAAGAAATTATGTCGTGCGAAAAGAAGATGACGGATTTAGTGGACGAGTTGATTCGCGATTTGCGGGAACATGAGAGAGCCATGAAAACCAAATTTGCTGAAATTTATGAAGCGCAACAAAAACATCACGCAACACAACTAGAAAACTTTGAGTTGGTTTTGACTCAACTAAAAAGTTGCGTTGAACGAGGTGAGAGTATCGTACAAAGAAACATCAGTGCTGAAATTCTGCAAACAAACCAAGCTATTGTTAAACGCTGTGAAGAACTTCTAACAACCAGAAAACCTGACATTTATAAGCCTTCACACGTAAATTATGTAGTTTAACAGAAAGTGAAGATTTTGGATCGTATTGTTGTCAGTGACACAGATTCTTCGCTGTCGTTGGCTGAAGTGGCAAGTCTGAAAGATGTAAGAGAGAAAACGGAAACAGATTTTACCATTGTAACCCGAAACTCGGATGAGGAACAGTGTTATCATGAAGAGGATGTGATTAAAGTCAACATATTTAAATCCCGCAGGTGATCAGTTGGAAACAGAGATAAAAGACACCAAAGACGGCAAGTACACAGTAACATACACACCACAGTGTGTTGGACAACATAGAATAGAGATCCAAGTTAATGGACAGCCGCTGACTGGTAGTCCCTGGGTTGTGCAGGTGATTCCGCATAAGTATCAATTTGCGTTTCAATTTGGATCAGGAGGAAAAGAGCAAGGACAGTTTGGCTCGCCTTGGTGTATTGCTGTGAATGATAAAAGTAGAATACTTTCTGTTGCTGATTTTTATAATAAAAGAATTCAGACGTTTGGCTTTGATGGGAATTTCCTCAGAGAGATTGCACTGAAGGGTAACCCTGTTTCGTTAGCTTTTTCCGAGCCAGGTGGCCTCCTTGTTCGTGTCACCCAAGATAAAGACGCCAGAAAAATTTTACTCTTTACTGAAAATGGTCAGTTTATCAGATACATTGGCGGTGAACATGTAAAGACACCGTACTGCGTATCTGTTATCAGTGATGGCCGCATTATCACAGGTGACGCTTATGACGAGACAATCAAAGTTCTTACAGCTGATGGGAAAAACTTACTTCAGTCTTTCAAAGCCACAGGTTGTAATAACACCCCGGTCTGTGTTGTTTGTCACCAGGACAAATTCTTTGCTTCTTTTTCTTCTGCCTGTCGTGTCATGGTATTTAACAACGCAGGGGAGTATCTATATGACATTGGCAGCAAAGGATCTTTTGACGGGCAGTTCTTGAAACCCACTGGTCTCGTTATTGACAAGTTTAACCGTTTGATCGTTTGCGATGCTGGAAACAGTAGACTGCAACTTTTCACTCTTGTTGGAAAGTATATCGCTAAGATAGCTGGAAGTTTTTTTGAGGGTGGCTACCCTCGTTATGCTGTCATCTCCAATACTGGATATTTGTTTGTTACTGATACTGATCTAGACTGTGTTCATGTTTTTCATTAGCTCTGCGAGCCACTGTGTTCTGTGAACTAATATGGTGTATTTTACTGCCATAAACCATTTAAGATAATTAAACGGTACCATTTGATATTTTACCAAATGATACTGACTACGACACATTGTCTCGGTTTTGTTATTTGAAAGACACGCTTCTTATTTAGAGACCTTAAACACGAAAAATGTCTGTCTGTTGAAAGAAAGGCCATTACCCTGCGAGAAGAGGTTTCTCTCTTGTATTGCTTTTAGCGCTTTACGTTCCCATCGTATGTCAGTCAAGCAGTTGGTTTGTTTTAAATGGTCCAGGAGTATAAAGCAAACCAACAACACGACTGACAGCGACGCGAACGACTTCATAAACGCTAAACCCAAAGAGAAGCTTTTGCTTGGAATTTAAATAGCCATAAGTTCACGAGTACAACGTTCGGTTATCGCAAGGTAGCGATGATTTGTTTTTTTTCTGACTTTTACAAACATATAAACTATTATATTTTATTAGAGGGGAACTCATTCATTCATTATTTACAGCCGGGTTTAGCTTCTTGCTTTCTGTGTATACCTATGACTGTTTTTTTGTTTAGATATGGCACTTCGTAGTCTTGTGCTTTCACCCAACCGCAACAGAGAGAGTGAGCAATCGAACAGTTATACACTCAACTCCATCGGAGGTGGACACGAAAGTTGTCTGCCCAATAGAAAATCAAAGGAAAATGACTGAAAAACGGCCAAGGTCAACTCTTAAGTTTTTAATTTAGCGAGATGTCCGTCTATTTTAAATGCAGGTTAAGAGAGAGATTGTACATCGCCTATTATACATCCGGCAATAGCTTGCTTCTAGCAATCATTTATATCAGTTTGGTGTATCATAATTCTAGAATGAGTGATTTTTTTTCATGTAGTTGGATGCATGTTTTGGTTAAAATGCAGTTGAACATCTGGGGGGTAAGAACTTGCCTACTTCCCCAGGGTCCGGTTGCATAAAACCTGCACTTAAGTGTTCACCTAAGTCGGGTCACCTACGAATCCGCTTTTACTTACGGGTGTTGCATGGAATGCACTTAGCACTCTCCTAATTTTCTTTTCTACGTGGTAACTTAGGGGCTCACTTAAGGGCACATTGTAATTTTGTTATAGTACTTTATTAATTTGACTCACTCAATTTTTTTTTTAAGTTAACCATTGGTGAGTATAAAGAAAATGCCAAGCAAGAAAAACTTTTTTCACTCCTCAGTAAAAGTTCTCGTTCACTTTGGTAAAATTTATTTTATTTTACTTTAAACAAGATACTGTTTACCTGTTATTGTTACGGGCGTTTTATGCAACCGTACTCAGGTTCCCTCGCCACAATTTCCATCTCCTTGGAGTGCAGGAGAGAGCCTGGTATTACCTTACCTCGTTTGGCATATTTTAAGAACAAGATGCAAATAAATTAACTATTGACTGCCACTGCTATGCAACTTTTAGATAAGCGCTTCAGAAGAACAAATATATTTTGTTAAATGTTTGACAGACTTAAGCGTTCTTACCTAGGATAAAGATATACTATATTTTAGAAGGTTATGCAGTTTAAATAATTACAGGATTAGCATTAAAAAGAGGTTACGATTGCCTTTTGACGAATAATTTAAAGCAAATTAACCGTCCTTGCGTTGCACTGCTTGTTGCCAATCACTTTAGGTAAAGACTGGCATGTTGGCTAGGAGAGGGGTGGGGGTGTAAATGGTTTGGAGAGAGGGTTAGTGTTTGATTTACACCTAATGGAAGCGATCGGTGACTTAAGCGTTATTGGCGGGAGATACTGGTTTTCTCTTTGAGGGCGAGAGGCTGGTGGTCTTCATTTCTGATGAATCGTTTTGCTTTACGTTCATGTCGTAGGGGACACTATACATGTATACCATCTTGATGGGCTACTGATACTATGCAATCGCTACAGTCATAACGTGTAAAACTGAGCGGGGCGAAGTAACACACCACAGTACCACAGACGAACGTCTATAATTTTAAGTAAAACATGAAGCTTGAAAAGCGTTCATTTGGGGTAGTGCACATCAAAGACTGTGGAGTATCTCTATTAAGGCATATTCGAAAAAGGGTGTGGTACTTTACTCCTTTGACAGATATTGGGCATAGATTTTAACCGCGTGCGAGTATGAAATAGAATAAGTTCGATGAGGTTTTTTGATTTCTGTAGTGGTAACCTCGCGAACCCGGCGAGTCGCTGAGGACTCTTGGATTAGTTTCTAATTTTTTTTGTTGCATTCTAAATATAGCTGTTAAATATTTTCTTCCGGCCGCTTCCTGATCGTCGACCGCCATGAGAGGACATTTTTCAAGCTCCCAAAAATGACCTCAACATAAGCCGATTAGAAACGAAAACCACACAGAAACCTAGTAGAATGACTCTACATTGGTTACGAATATATAGCCGGGCAAACTGCTCAAGGATGGCTCAGATATATTAAGATGAACTTGGAATACCGAACCGCTCGACGTACTTGAAAAGGTTGGGCTAACTTTTTCAAGATGATCGTTAGAATCCGAGCATGCGCAGTACGTGAAGTAGCTCCTTTAATGCATCGTTGTCAGCTGTAAACATCTGAAGATTACTCGATGTCTTTTAGATGGAACTGTAGAACTGATCCAAGGTTTTCGGTGACAACGACCTTGTTGTGTACAGTGAAGCTGTTCTGCGCAAACTCAATAACCTGTGAGGTGAGGCGCAAAAAGCCTCGGGAGGGGAAGAGGAAGAAAAACGCGAAAGGAAAACGGGACCCTCTTCCCCAATCGCCCTCTATTTCTTCCTTCTGTCCTATTCGAATTCCCTTTTCCACTTCAACGCTCGCTACGCGGCTTAGAACCCAACAACTCCATTATAAAGCTGGACGCCTTATCTATTAGCAGGCACGGATAACATTGAGTTTCACACTGTTATTTTAAAATAAATCTGTAATAGCGGACATATCTATTACGCGGATACTAGCGATAAAATATTTTCTTTTACAGATTTAAACGCTGTTGTTAATAGTTGTGCTTCGAATCACAAATTATAACTCACCTTTATTGCAACTTATTATAACTAACCCTTATTTATTTATTATTTATTCATTCATTCATTCATTCATTCATTCATTCATTCATTCATTCATTCATTCATTCATTCATTCATTCATTCATTCATTCATTCATTCATTCATTCATTCATTCATTCATTCATTCATTCATTCATTTGTGTCGTGTGCAGGACGCGCTAAGAGCATTAATAAAATCAGCAGGTTAGTGATAAAATAATTTACTTGACATAATAAACGATAAATGTTCCCGTCCACATATTCTTCTATTGAGTCTCTAGATTTTGATGCGTGTCATCATAAAGTAGAAGACAAGTATGAAGACATCTTTAACTAATTTCTACATTGTTTCCCTCCTGCAGTAAAAGAAGCAAGACTAAAGGAAATCAAGTCAGAAATATTAAATTCTGAGAAGCTCAAGGTAAGCTAATCTCTTATAACTTTTATTACGAAAAACTGCAATTACTTGATTATGTAACTAATAATCAGCCGAAGAGTATTCTTGTATTTTGAATCAGCAACTAAAATGTAAAAAGCAAACATTTTGTGATTGTTTTGTCAATTAAGCACTTGCGATCAACCTCTATAGCTGTTAGCTCAAGGATTTATTAGTTAAACGTGCGTTATTGGTAAGGGGCTTTATGGAAAAGGTAAAACAGACGTTTTCATCTGAGGTGTAATTAAGAATAAAATACCTCCAGAGCACGCAGCAAAAGTCAATTTAAGTGCATGGGTGAGAAGTAATCTTTTATTGAACTATTTGAAAAGATAGACGTGCTTTCATCAGTTTGATCTGAGTTGCACTGTCATTCTGTGGTCAATGCATGAGCCCGGTAGTCTTGCTTTGCTGAGGTGACTTTTATCCCGGTATTACACCATCTCGATATACTGGCCTGTATATCAGGCGTTTCTAGGAGAAGAAAAGGAGAAGAGAAGCGACAAGTTCAACCCCTAAGGAAGATCGGATACTCAAGCAATCTCGATGCAGGGACTCAAGCTATTCGGGCTGTAATGAAAAGTAGGTTTTTATTTGCTTCTAAGTAACGTGTAGCCATTGTATTGGTAAAGCGGATCATCCGGCTGCAGACCAGGCCATGCATATCGTCTCAAAAATCAGCCCCCTAAGGGTCTTCTTCTCCGTCCAGACGGGTGATTGTATTTAACAATTGCTGTTGTAATTTGGTCTCAACCGCATTTACATACTTTCGTGATAAATGTCTTGGATGTAATCGTAAATCCAAGAGACTTGAGAATAACATTCTGTTCCTATGAGTCCTAACGCATCAGTCAGTCTAGCATCAGTCAAACGCAGGAGAGTAATCAGTAATAATCTGTCGATGAGACTTTTCTGTTCTTATTTTCTTTATCTAGGCATACTTTGAAGATAATCCAAGAGACTTACAAGTGTTGAGACATGATAAGGATCTACATCCCACCAGAATACAACCTCACTTGAAAAATGTCCCTGAATACCTCGGTGAGTTATTGAGCTTGAGCTAATTCCTACGTTAAATACAAATCATTCTCAAACTCCATCAAAGACAAAACAAAACTTATCTTCTGTTAATCCTAACTTCATTTCTTTTCGATCAGTTCCAGCAACTCTCAAACCATCCATGGCAAAATTCTCGCGAAAGAGAAGACGCCCACGCGCGTTCTCGTCAGAAAGGAACTCCGCTCACAATAAATTTGGTAAGGTAAATGAGGAGTAATCAAAACATATGTTAGTTAAGTATATACACTTTAAATCCTTTGGCAACAGAGATTCTGGGTGGAAGTAACTCCGAAATGGGAAGGGCTAAATATTTAGAACTTATAAGAATAACGAAGAAGAGAAGAGAAATACCCCCAGTAAAGAAAAAATCGCATCTCAGGCCGGCAAGCCACAGCTGAAGCATGAGTTGAACCTGTAAGTGAGTTAGTAAGTGAGCCAGGCGAAATAAACCTTTTTAGCTGGTATGTTTTGTTTTCCAATTCAGACCACGTGATATTCTCCAGGGAATTTGCCTTTTGTCTTTTCATTAATTATGCATGCATATGCACGTGGATGATGTGCATAAGACGACATTTGAAAGAAACAGTTCTCTGGGGTACCATCAAGTGGTCTGAAAGGGAAAAGAAAAAATACAAACTAAAAAGGTCGATTGGAAAAATGGTTCTGTAAAATATTGTTGGGTAATCAAGGTGCATTATTGTCTCGGTGAAAATGGTGAATAGTAAAATGAATATTTAGAACTTTTTAACAATGTGATGAATTGAAAGAGAAATGGCCATAAGAAAAATCATCTCAAAATGACAAGCCAGTTTGTAACATGTTTACAGACCGTCTAATTTCTCTTTAGAGGTCATAGAGAACTCGTATATGAAAATAAAAACGGCAAGGGTTTTATTGATAACAAGCGGGGTGTCAAATTGTCCAAAAAAAGGGGAAAAACCTCCGTGGACAGGCTACTTTAGATTCACTCTGAAGACAAAAGTACGCCAAATTACGTTATCGTGATGACATTCTTATCGGACACCTCTCTTATACGGACACCCATTAGTGTGCGTATTAGAGAGATCCGACAGTACTCGGCGTCTTACAATTCAAGTGTCCTGTTTTAATTGATTACTTGGAATCATAAACATTTTTTATCTATTTTTTTGCCTCTCTTTTTGCCTCAGAAACGTAAATTGGATCTATTGAAGAGCTTGAAGTACCACAAACATCAGCGCAAGGGAAATAAGGTGTGAGTCTTTTGCGCGCTTTCCCAATCACTTCAACATTTCTATAATTTGAACCCAGGTTACAATTTCCCATTCATATTTTTTATCACACCACAGGGAATGCTTGTTTTACTGCTTTTCCTTGCATGTTGATGCAAATTCGCCTGACGTCACAGAGAAATCAGTAAATGGCTTAGTTCCATATGAAACTTTTTGTTGGTCTGTGGTTAGAGCGTCAGGTATCTGGGTTATAATGGGTTCCAATGTCTTCCTTGGCCCTCATTGATAACAGCACTTAATGATAAGGAGGTTCCCTGCCTTAAAAAAACAGTCTTTTATTTCTTTAGGGGTCGACCATTTGTGAGGGGGGGGGGGGGGGGGATAACGGTGCAAGATTTTTTCGAGCATTATACGTCATGAGAGATATTTTTTTTCATTGGAGGATATTTTTCGCCAGGTATTTCCTTGCAACATTTTTTTTCCCTCGAAATCGGCCTCCAGGATAATTTTTTTCTGCTTCACCCATACCCCACCTCAAACTTTAAATGGTCGGCCCCCTATTATTTATTTTGTTGCCCTGATTACGCTTTTAGCACACTTGAGACACTCTTGTAACTCTGCATGGTTATTTTAGTTCAGCTGAGAGGGATCTGCCAAAAACCGCTTTCCTAAAGGTTGGTTAAGTGGAAAGTCCAGGTTTAAGTCACATTTTTAAAGTTTTCATGCCTAGAGATATATGTAACCTGAGAAAACAACCGACGTTAATTATTTCTCCGCGTGAGGAAAGAGGGCAGAAATGTTCCCACTGATGACGTGTCACTACCCTGATCTGGGTAGTGCTTCTGATTGGNAGCCAATTTGGGTGCATCTCGCAGTGACGTTTTGATGTCACAAAAAAGACTGCAGCAAAACCAAAACTAACGAGCAGACGTGTAACGCTCACCGTCCCCGGCGGCCCGAGCGCATGCTCTGTTGGGGCCTTATCGTTGCAAGATTTTTTCGAGCATTATACGTCATGAGAAATATTTTTTTTCATTGGAGGATATTTTTCGCCAGGTATTTCCTTGCAACATATTTTTTCCCTCGAAATCGGCCTCCAGGATAATTTTTTTCTGCATCACCCATACCCCACCTCAAACTTTAAATGGTCGGCCCCCTATTATTTATTATGTTGCCCTGATTACGCTTTTAGCACACTTGAGACACTCTTGTAACTCTGCATGGTTATTTTAGTTCAGCTGAGAGGGATCTGCCAAAAACCGCTTTCCTAAAGGTTGGTTAAGTGGAAAGTCCAGGTTTAAGTCACATTTTTAAAGTTTTCATGCCTAGAGATATATGTAACCTGAGAAAACAACCGACGTTAATTATTTCTCCGCGTGAGGAAAGAGGGCAGAAATGTTCCCACTGATGACGTGTCACTACCCTGATCTGGGTAGTGCTTCTGATTGGTTGATAATTGCCCATTCGAGATTAAAAGTAGTCGAACTTCATCAGTGTAGGACTTGGGATTTGGACGCTTCTTCCTCAGACGTCATTTCGTGGTGTCACGAGATGTTGGCTGTTTTTTCACGCGAGGAGATATTACCTTCGAGCAATCAGTAGCACTACCGAGATTAAAGTAGTGCCATGTCATCAGTATGGGTTTTAAGTGCTCGTTCCTCTGATGTCATTTCCTGTCACAAAAAGTCAGGTCTTTTCTCACGCAAGGAGATATTTATTCAGCCTTTACTACTACGATCCAGTTTCAGTGACGATAATAAAAACATAATCTAAAATAATCTAATGGAAGCTAAGTACACTCATGGATTCGACTTTCACTTCCGGATTTATATTGTTAATCAGTAGATCTTTCTGGAACTGGGCCCTGGTCTGCAGGGAGGGTCGTCACGTAACGCTCCTTCCCACTAATAAGACAAACTTAAAGCAAGGGGCACACTTACACCAACCCACGGCCTGGCCATTACCTCACGCATGCGCACAGCCATATCACCCGGGCAGTGGCAGCCATGGACAGCTGTTTCGCCCTTATTGGGGCTCATCAGCATGAAATAGCCTTCGGGTCAGCACTAATACCGTAAAATTCCGAAAATAAGCCCCTCCATGTATAAGCCCCTCCAAATATAAGCCCCTTAAACTCGTAACGCAAAAAACTCTCCGTTAAATCGCCCCTCCGAATATAAGCCCTCGGGGGCTTGTACTTGGAAATACAAAGTAAAACAAATCGATGCCGGTACAGTAACATATAAATTTTTGTATTTGCCAAAGAGCTATTTCGTGTGCCAAATAGAGTGTTAGTTTGATGTGTTGTGTGTTAATCCGTAAGTAGAAAAAAAATACATTCATTCATCAAGACGTGTTTCTTTTATTTACCCAGGGACATAATAAAGGAAAGAGAACTTAATCAGTGGTTGGTATACGTCTTTCTTCTGTATGGGAACGGAACATCGATGGTCTGTCAGCCAATCATCACACAGATGAAAAAAAGGAACGCGTGACGAAGCCCTAACCATCAAACGAGTCTCGTCCCAGTCTTTTGTCCTAGTCTTGCAACTAAATGACCAAATGAAGTCATTCGGATTAATGTCAGCCACTTCCTACTCTCTACAGGCAAAAGACCTCAAATAATGGTGTGAAATTAAGTTAACACTTTTCACTGGTTGTTGATGCTACGGAAACTACTGATGGAAAAAGTGATTCGTTAAACATTAATCAAATGGACGTTTTCTTTGGTCTTCTTTGTCGACCTGTGCAATTTTATGTCTGTTAGTGAAACGCGTAGCAACATGCTATCGACGCAACCAGAATCAGGCGACCGTTGAAGGTTTATTACTTGTAATCAGTTTAAAGATTAAGGACGAGAAGAGCAGTTTAACTGGAAATTGTTTGTATAATCATATGACGTTCTCAAACAGCAGAATTATAGCTGATGGTTACTAGTAGGAAAAATGATTAAATGATGAATTATTCTCTGTCTTAGTTCTGCCGGCCATTCAGAAAAAAAATAACGGCTTATAGCTGGTAAAACGTGCTATCAGATATTTTGAGGTAAAAGTAAAGGGCCTCCCCTCTCGCTCGCGCCTTCTCTTACAACTCTCTTCGCTCGCCACTCGAAATGGAGAGTTTAAGCTTAAGCAAGAAGATCTAAGCAACGAAGTTTGAGCAAGATTCCCAATTTTTAGGTGTAAAAATAAGACTATCAGCCAATGCAAGATATGGAGGTTTGTTTGCAAATCGTTACAAATGTAGTTTTTTTTTATAAATCACCAGAAACCCATAAATCACAAACGCCTTTCCTTTAACGTTTAACGATTCACCGTTAAAGTTTAGTTCCAGCCGGTAGTTGAGTTGAAAGCCGGAATACTATGCTCAAATCCTCAAAGGTTTGGTGACACTCAAATAACAACTTCGCCAATACGATGACGATCTATCTATTCCGAGCCTTGGTAGACTGTTCACAGTCCCCTATCTTTTTCGTGAGATCGTTTGGATATAGCGCGTCTTACCGTCAATGACGGCCATCTTGCTTTTCAAATGTACCGAGGGGGCGCGCGTCGGGGTTTATAGCTGTAGTTTTGACACTCACGCAAGATAGAAGCCCGTAACGCAAAGCGCTCGATCTCGTCGATCTTACGGGAAAATAGAGGACTGTGAACAGTCTAGAGCCTTATATCTATGATTCCGGCAAACTTGCTCGGAAAATCACGCACGTCATTACGCTTCACCTACGTGTAAAAAAGGTACCACGACAGTCATTGTCATAGCCAATACCCGTCGACCAATGGGCGCGCTAGAATTTCGACTGATACATAAAAATAGAAAGTCCAAGGTCCATGACAACAGTTCATTTCTGATCAAGTTACGCATAATCATCCACCCATATTGGGCCGACCATGGATGTGCAACAACTCTTCAGAAATCTTCAGAAAGAAGCAGAGTGTCCGTTGTGTTTAGAGACAGTTAACAATCCCAAGACTTTGCCATGTCTTCACTCATTCTGCCTCGAGTGTCTCGACAAACATGCAGGCTTCGCCAGAAGGCAGCTGCAAGCGACGATCAAATGTCCGGTTTGTCAGACATCTTTTCAAATCCCCGAGGGCGACTCGTTCAAGAATTTGGCCACATCTTATCATCTCAACCGATTGGTGGATGTTCTGGCTCTTAAAGATAGCGGCGCACAGGCTCAGAAATGTGGCAGTTGTGATGAGAACAACACCGCTTCCTCTTACTGTTTCGTGTGCCAGAACTTTCTATGCACTCCTTGTTTTGAAGCTCACCAACGCTTGAAGGCCACAAGAGGTCATCGTAATGTTGTGATAGAGAAATTGCAAGCACAAGATGTGGAAGATTTGATCCACAGACCTGTCATGTGTTCACAGCAATATCACGAAAATCAACCGCTGGAATTTTATTGCGAAGAATGCAAAGTTCCTATTTGCCACAAGTGCAGTGTAGTTAGCCATAATCGACACACCATAACAGACACTCAGAAAGCCGCACAAGTACAGAAGATGCAAATGATGGATGCTTTGGAGAAAGTGAAAGCGGAAACGGTTGTATACGAGAAAAAAGTACGGCAACAGACCGAGTTAATGGACAAGAACAAGAAAGAAATTATGTTGTGCGAAAAGAAGATGACGGATTTAGTGGACGAATTGATTCGCGATTTGCGGGAACATGAGAGGGTCATGAAAACCAAATTTGCTGAAATTTATGAAGCGCAACAAAAAAATCACGCAACACAACTAGAAAACTTTGAGTTGGTTTTGACGCAACTGAAAAGTTGCGTTGAACGAGGTGAGAGTATCGTACAAAGAAACATCAGTGCTGAAATTCTGCAAACAAACCAAGCTATTATTAAACGCTGTGAAGAGCTTTTAAAAGCCAGAAAACCTGACATTTATAAGCCTTCACATGTAAACTATATGGTTGAACAGAAAGTGAAGATTTTGGATCGTATTGTTGTCAGTGACACAGCTCCTTCGCTGTCGTTGGCTGAAGTGGCAAGTCTAAAAGATGTACAAGAAAAAAAGGAAACAAATTTTACCATTGTAACTCGAAATTCGGATGGGGAACAGTGTTATCATGAAGAGGATGTGATTAAAGTCAACGTATTAAGTCCCGCAGGAGATCAACTGGAAACAGAGATAACAGACACCAAGGACGGCAATTACACAGTAACATACACAGCACAGCGTGTTGGACAACATAGATTAGAGATTCAAATTAATGGACAGCCGCTGACTGGTAGTCCCTGGTTTGTTCAGGTGATTCCGCATCAGTATCAATTTGCGTTTCAATTTGGATCAAAAGGAAGAGAACAAGGGCAGTTTAACATTCCTCAGGGTATTGCTGTGAATGATAAAAGTAGAAGACTTGCTGTTGCTGATTATAGCAATAAACGGTTCAGATGTTTGGCTTTGAAGGAAATTTCCTTGAAGAGATTGCATTGAAGGGTAACCCTCGTTCGTTGGCTTTTACCGAGTCAGGTGACCTCCTTGTCTGTGCTTTACTGGAGGTGTTGAGCAGGAGAATTTTCCTCTTTACTGAAAATGGTCAGTTTATCAGTTACATCGGCGGTGAACACATAAAGAGACCGTACTACGTATCTGTTTCCAGTGATGGTCGCATTATCACAAGTGACTCTGATGACAAGAGAATCAAAGTTCTTACGGCTGATGGGAAAAACTTATTTCAGTCGTTTAAAGCCCCAGGTTGTGATGAAACCCCGGACTGTGTCGTTTATCACCAGGACAAATTCTTTGCTTCCTTTTATTCTGCTTGTCGTGTCACGGTATTTAACAACGCAGGGGAGTATCTACATGACATTGGAAGCGAGGGATCTGGTGACGGGCAGTTCTCGAATACCTCTGGTCTCGCTATTGACAAGTTTAACCGTTTGATCGTTTGCGATACGGGAAACAGAAGACTTCAACTTTTCTCTCTTGATGGAAAGTATATCACTCAGATAGCTAGGAGGTTTTTTGAGGGTGGCTACCCTCGCTATGCTGTCATCTCCAATACTGGACATTTGTTTGTTGCTGATTCACGGCGACACTGTGTGCTGGTTTTCCATTAGCACTGTAAGCGAGCAAGTGTGTTTATGGAAGTGACACGGTATTTTTTATATTTATGAACCATTTCAGATCATTTTGAAACAGTACCTTTTGACATGCTGGCAAATAATAACTACCATACATTGTCTCGCTTTTGTTGTTTGAAAGACACGCTTCTTACGGACCTTACGAGAAACGACTGTTTAGAAAGAAAGGCAAGATCAAATAGCCATTACCTTGCGAGCAGAGGTTTCTCTCTTGCATGGCTTAAAGCGTTTACGAAGTCGTTCCCATCGTGTGTCAGTCAAGTACAGTCAACTCTCGCCTCGCGGACGCCCCGCCGCAGATAATACTGACAGCAGCTAAATCCCAGGCAAAAGCAAATTGCAGACGTTTGACTTAAATAAACTCTAGCTAAATGAGGGCACCAACTCGAGGTCCTCACAGTGTCCGCAATAATGGGAGTTGACTGTAGTTGTTTTTGTTGTTGTTTTTGTTTTTCATTAAACGCCCCAGGAGTATAAAACAAACCAACAACGCGACTAACAAGAGATGCGAACGACTCCATAAAGTAATGCTAAACCCCGTGCAAGAGGCAAACTTTAACTTGCAAGGGAAATACCCATTCACGGGTACAACGTTTGGTTATTGCAAGGTGGCAATGATATTTTTTCTTATTTTTATAAACACGTAAAATTGTTGTATTTTATTAACGGGGAACTCATTAATTCAGTATTTAGAAGTTTAGATTCTAGCTTTCTGTGAATTTATATATTACCGTTTTTTTGTTACTGAGATATGGCACTTTGTACTCTTGCCAAAAAAAACTAAGTGTTTGTTTTAGCGAGGTATCCATCTAATTTAGATGCAAGGTTAAGAGAGAGATTGTTCATTGCCCAATATACATCCGGCAATAGCTTGATTCTAGAAATTATTTATATTAGTTTGGTGTACCATTATTCTAAAAAAAGGTAATTGTTTTTCATGTATTGCGTGTTTGCTTAAAATGTGGAAGAACATGGAGCGAGCAGGTTATTACCTTAATGAGGTAGGAATTTGCCTACTTCCCCAGGGGCCCGGTTGCATAAAACCTGCACTTACTCACTTACGAATCCGTCATGGGTACACTTACGGGTGTTCCATGGAATGCACTTAATAGAACTTCCGTAAGTTCCTGTTTTACGAGGTAACGCACACTTAAGAGCACATGTAACTTTGTTATAGTACTTTGAATAACTGTATTTTTTTTCAGTTAACCATCGGTGAGTGTAAAGTAAGCGTTTAGTCGTTTCGAACAATTTGAAGGCTCTCATTGAAATCATGTTTGCATGCCATCATTGTTTAACTTCAATATCCACTCGAAATCACGGTTTGTTGTTCTTGTATGCAGTGTACAGCAGAGGTTAAGAAAATGAACGGATTAGAACAGAATTACGTAAAAAAAATTTTTTTTTTACTTGTCAGTAAAAGATCTCGTTAACCGTTGGAAAAAACAGTTTACGGTACGGGACCTACATAGGTCAAGTAAATTTACGTGTCATTTTTACACCCGCAATTTCTGTTGCATAAACCACACGTAAGCGACCATTTAGGAAAATCGTAAGTGGAGTCTCTTAAGTAAATTCACGTAAGTTATGAGTACACGTACGATACCTTGACTCCTTTGACAGATATTGGGCATAGATTTTAATAAGCTCGATTTTCGTCGCGGAGCGCGGGCTCATTTTCCGGCTGGTAATGAAGCCTAAGATTTTTACCACGTGCATGCGGGTATGAAATAGAAGCTCGGTAAGGGTTTTTGCTTTCTGTGGTAACTTCACGAACTCCGGCGTGTCGCAGAGGACTCTTATAATTAGAGACAGTTCTAACTTTGTGTTGTATTCTACGTGAACTGTTATTGATACATCGTTGTCAGCTAGCTGTAAACATCTGAAGATTTCTCGATGTCTTTTAGATGGAACTGTAGGACCGAACCAAGGTTTTCGGTGACAACAACCTTAATTACAGTGAAGCTGTATTGCGTAAACTCAATACCCTGTGAGGCAGGCGCAAAAAGCCTCGGGAGGGGAAGAGGAAGAGAAACGCGAAAGGAAAACGGGATGCTCTTCCCCAATCCCCTTCTCCTTCTCCAATTTGTCCCTATTCCCTCTCCTTTCAACGCTAGCTACGCAGGCCTAAACCCAACAAGTCCATTATATAGCTGGACGCCTTATCTATTAGCAGGTAGGGATTCCATTGTGTTTCACACTGTTATTTATCGATCTGGAATAAAATAAACCTGTAATAGTGGACATATCTATTCAGCGGATACTAGCGACAAAATCATGTTTTTCTTTTGCAAATTCAGTCGCTGGTGATGACGATTTTGGCTCGAGTCACAAATTATAACTCATCTTTTTTGCAACTTATTGTAACTAACCCTTATTTATTTATCTATTTATTTATTTGTGTCGTGTGCAGAACGCGCTGGGAGCAGTAACAAAATCAGCAGGTTAGTGATAGAATAATATACTATTAAACAAAATACACGATAAATGTTCCCGTCCATGTGATCTTATATTGGGTCCATACATTTTGATTAAACGTGTCTTCTTCATAAAGCAGAAGACAGGTATGAAGACATCTTTAACTAATTTTTACATTGTTTCCGTCTTACAGTAAAAGAGGCAAGACTAAAGGAAACCAAGCACGTCAGAAATGTTAAATTCAGAGAAACTCAAGGTACACTAATCTCATTTAACTTTTGTTAGGAAAAACAGCAATTGTTAGATTATTTAACTAATATTTAACCGAAGAGTATTCCTCTATTTTGAATCAACTAGAATATAAAGAGCTAACAATTTGAGAATGTTTTTTAAATTGAGCACTTGCGATGAACCCCATTAAACCTGTATTATTGGTAAGGGGTTTCATGGAAGAGGCAAAACAGAAGTTTTCAGCTGCGGAATACTTACGAATAAAATACCTTCAGCGCATGGGCGAGAAGTAATTTTTTATTTAACCATTTTGAAAGAAAGACGTACTTTCATTAGCTTGATCTGAGTTGTACTGCTATTTGGGGGCTAATGCATGAGCCAGGTAGTCTTGCTTTGCTGAGGTGAATTTTGTTATTACACCATCTCGATACTGGCCTGTGTATCAGGCGTTTATGGGAGGCGAAAAGGAGAAGAGAAGCGAAAAAAAATCAGCCTTTAAGGGTCCTTTTCTCTGGCCAAACAGGTTATTGTATTTGACAATTGCACTTCCGTGCACGTAATAAATGTCTTAGATGCAATCGTAAATCCAAGAGACTTCAGAATAACACTTTGTTCCTATGAGTCTTGCTCAGTAGCATAAACAGTCAAACGCAGGGGAATACTCAGTCATAATCTGTCGGTGAGTCCTATCTTTTGTTATTTTCTTTATCTAGGTATACTTTGAAGATAATTCAAGAGACTTACAAGTGCTGAGACATGACAAGGATCTACATCCCACTAGAATACAACTTCACTCGAAAAATGTCCCTGAATACCTCGGTGAGTTATTTAGCTGGAGCTAATGCATACCGTTTAAATAAAAATCATTCTCAAACCCTATTAAGAGCGCCTGTCTGTAAAAATCAGACAAATTCAAAATTTCGCGGCAAGGGTGGAAAATTCGATTTCTTTCATATTTTAATGTTACATAGGCTAGGGTATTACTAAAATCACTGTATAGTTCTTTCGGTGAAATATCCTTTTATTTCAGAGATAAATGCAAATAAGCAAAATCCGTTAAAATCGTCATTTGAGGCGCTCAATTATTACATGGGTTTGAAAGCCTTGCGTGCAAAAACCGATTACTCTACCGTCTTTAAAACATCACAGCCTTCTTTTACAACTTCTAAATATCTGTTAAAATGATTTGGGGAGATAGTGCTCTGTTCTTTGTATACAATATAATTTAATTTCGAAGGCATACAATTTACTTCAGTAAAAGTAATGCGTGAAAAAACGTAATTTTCACCATGTGCGAAACCTTCAAATTGATTGAGCTGCTGGTGGTTGAATGTTAGAAGGATGGTCTACAGGTTCCTGTAAAAATGTCTTTGGGCAAATGATTAATAGCGACGCGAGAGCTTTACAAAATCTGTTAAAAATGCAGATATTTGACCTTCCGTGGCCGAACTTTGAAGTTGCGAGTCGGACAAAATTTCGTCCCGTCACTTGTCTAAACTCGCAGTAGATTATAATAAACGGATAGGAAACCCTTTTGATATGTTCTTACCTTAAAATCTGCTGTAAAAGACGAGTCAAAAGGCCATTTTAGCCCGATTATTGAGTCGTTTGATCTTTGTCTTGTAACGTGTAATTGTACACCGCGCAACTGTCAACGTATTCACAAGACAAATACAATTATTTGATCAACTTTCGGGGCTTTTCATTACGACTTCATCTTTTCGACGGCTCAATCATTTGTTAAACATTGCTTAGAATGTAGTATCTGAAAATATTACCGCGCAGATACTACATCTGACTGCTACAACAGAATGACACAGAAATGCCGGTGCTCACATCTTGAATTGCAGGCAGCCGTTTGTAAGTCACGCAATCCAATTTAGCGGGGTGGAGAAGGGTGAAGTAGCAAACAGCCACAACGAGAACAACAGCAATAATTAAGGCTGATCACTATACTGGATAACTTTTCGTGCAGACACAAAAAGCTATCCGGTAAAGTATGAACACCTATCCGGTATGTGACTCTCCTGTTTAGAGATCGGCGCGTCGCAGCTTTGCGTTTCCCCCGGGGGGAGGGGGGGAGGTACTGCCTTATAAGAGGCTAATGGGGATGTGCCGCAGGATGGGGTTGCATTTTTACGACTGGATTGACCATAATGGGGTCGCATTTTCAATAGAGTTACTAGAATGGGGTCACACATTTTCGGATTTTTGGGGGTAAGACTGTTCGTCATATTTACGGTTAGCAAACGTACCAGAATGTTTTTACTGCAGACGGAAAGTAAAGTGGTCTCATTCAATCTAAAAAAATGGGTCAATTCATGAAAATAGAAAGTGAAAGTGAAAGTTGGGATGGCGAAAATTACATATTTGCTCAAAAGTGACTAAGATGGGGTCTATAATTGGCCACAATGGGGTAGGGGCTCTGAGAGGCCAGCGGCACATACCCAGCAAAAATTGACCCAAGTAACCCCCCGGGGCTTTTTCGGACCGAAATCACCCTTCTTTGCGTGAACAGAAGCCCTATCGGGTATGCTTTCTTTTTGTGCCTGCACAAAAGCTCTCCGGTATAGGAGTGATTGAAGACAATCTATAGCTTAAGATAGTGATACCCTTAGACACGGTCTTTCCCTGTTAAGATCCAAATACTGGTCATTTTGTTTATTCACAATTTTGGTCGTCAGCTCGCAGACTGGGTGACTTTATTAAACGGTATCAGGACCGTTATCAGCGCCATAACCTGCCGATAGAAGCCGTACTTGGAGTTGTTAAAGAATTTAGTACAAGTCTGCAGCTGCAATTCTGTAGAACAAACTCTAACATAAGCATGCATGCAGTCACAGTCTAGGGACCTCTGACATTAAGGTCATTTCCCAACCCTTCTCTTAGAATCATAGTAGTGGTGATGTTACGAGACAGCTCTTTAAAACTTCGTTATATTTTGCAAGCTATGTAACTACCGTATTTCCTCGAACAAGCGCCCCAGCTCGGCTAAAAGGAGAGGTGTTTATACTGGAAGAAGGGCGCTTAATAAGGGAGGCACTTGTTAACTTTTCCTTTCAACAAACGGTATTTCTATTTTGTATAAATGCATCTTAACGCGTTTGGTGGCCTGTCCTGTGCGTTCATTTTAACTCTTTTTGATTTAACCTATTACGTATCTGTGTACCGTATTTCCTCGGTAAGGGCCCATGCTCTAATAAGCGCCTGTCCCCGAATAAGCGCTCACCCCGTTGGTCATAATATCAAACAAGCGCCCCTATCGAATAAGCGCCCTCCCTCTACTCCTCATAACTTTTTTAAATAGTAGGAATACAAGAGGAATGGGACGGTCTGCTTATTGATGACGAGGATAATCTCGAAGATAAAGAGCAAAGTGATAGCACGTAAATAGCGCGCGCACCGTGAAAGATCGTGACGTCATTACTACAAACTCTCTTGCAAACACAACTCTAGGCTGATTTAGCAACAGAAAGGGAGCGTCAGTTGACGACGGCGCGCGCAAATCAAACAACAGAGCGGCACATTGGCAACGAAAGTCGCGTTTAGTCCTTTCCGCGCGCTTTCCCGTCGTCAACTGACGTTCGCGTTCTGTTGCTAAATCAGCCCATCCAAAAGTCGGGTTTGCATGAGCTGTGACGTCACCATCTTTTGCAGTGCGCGCGCTATTCACGCAATCCCCGGCGGGGGGGGGGGGGGGGGGGGTACTTCTAGAAAAACTGGGCGGGGTTGTGCGGCACGCCTCCTGAAACCTTTACCCTATTTCAGACCAAAATCTGAGATTTTTCCTACCCTATTTCAGACCTGATCCTTAAATCAATACCCTATTTCAGACCTGCCTTATAATCAGTTCCCTAGGTCAGACCAATGTTAAAGGCAATGTTGATACGCTTTGATTAAGTAGGATACAAAACTGTACTGTTACGGAACTTACCCGGTTGGCCTAAAACCCAAAGGGAAATGGTCTTATCGCCTAATTATGAAGAAGTAGCTTCTTCTAAAAAAACATACCCAGACCAAACTGGTCGAAATTGATACCCTTTTTTAGACCAAAAAAGATAAAAAAACATACTCTTTGGCGACGCACACACCTATATAGCAGATATAAGGGATTACCCCCCCCACCCTCCCGGGCCACAATCACTATACATTTGTGTAAAGTGTTTAATGGGACTTCGGTACTCTTGTTTATAACAACCACTGTTTTAACGAATAAAAGGCACATGTCTCGAAGAATCTGTACAGAAAACTTTCATAACCTTTTTATACAAAACAAGAACTGATTACGCTCACAAAAATTCGTGTACAACAGGTCGCAACTAGCAGCATATCCCTTTTGATTACCGCCTGCAACAATGATTCTTGCTTCTTTTTCATTTTTGAAACCCTGTTCGCAAATGAGACACGCGAGTTGTTAGTGTAACCAATAACGTTAATTTATAACGTTCGCGAAATAAGATGACCCAACGAAGGATACCTGTCAAAATAAAAGGAACAGAGGATTTTGTCGCCTGACAAAAAGCTCTAGGCATCTTTCAAGTTTTGGTAATTACAAAATTTTCCAATTTTTTGCAAAGGCCAAACTCTTTTTTTTGTCGCAGTGCGAACAGGTTTAGTTTTTTGTCGATGTTTATTATGATGTCGTAACTAACAACAGCGCTAGATTGTAGAGTGCCAGAGTGGTTACAGTAGAAACTAGACTTTAGCAAATATGAAGCAAGCAAGAAAGAAGAAAAAGGCCATTGGCACGATGACACCATTTTACTGCTACGACCAGAATCCTCAGGGTTTCGCTTTCTTGTATAAATCAGGACTTTTGATCTTGCTGGGATTACTAAATTTAAAAAAAATATATGAAAGTAAAATACGAAAAGGATTCTGGTCGTAGTAGTAAAGTAACGCCATCGTGCAAATGCGTAGTATTCGTTGATAAATCGGCTTTAAAAAAACTCTTTAGTCGTGTATAAAGGGTTTCCAGGTGTACTACATGTACTTTCAAGCACCACCACTCCTCCCCCGTGAAAATGCACATGACAGTATTGCGTGACGAGCAGCGTCGACATTATTGTGCCGTTGTAGCACCGGTCAGATATATACTTTCTTGCAGTGTAAAGCATTGTTTAACAAACGGCTAAGCCGTCGAAGAAGATGCAATCGTGATAAAATTCGCCTAAAACTGATCAAAGATTGGTATTCGACCTTTGAAGACGTCGAAAGTTGACGCGGTGTGTCGGGTGTGAGGTGTAAATTGCAGACGTTACAAACCAGAGGTCAAGCGACGAACGACCGGAAAATGGTGCTAAAATCATCTTTGGACCGGTTCTTTACTGCTCATAATAAGGTAAAAACATTTCGAAACGGCTTTCTATCTGCTTATTTTAACTTAATGTGGGTTTAGACAAGAGAAGGGACTAAATTTATGTCCGACTCGCAACTTCAAAGTTGACCACGGAAGGTCAAATACCTGGATTTTTAACAGATTTTGTAAAGCTCTCGCGTCGCTATTAATCATTTGCCCAAAGACATTTTTACAGGAATCTGTAGACCATCCTTCTAACATTCAACCACCAGCAGCTTAATCGATTTGAAGGTTTCGCACATGGTGAAAATTACGTTTATTCACGCATTACTTTTACTGAAGTAAATTGTATGCCTTCGAAATTAAATTATATTGTATACAAAGAACAGAGCACTATCTCCCCAAATCATTTTAACAGATATTTAGAAGTTGTAAAAGAAGACTGTGATGTTTTAAAGACGGGAGAGTTATCGGTTTTTGCACGCGAGGCTTTCAAACCCATGTAATAATTGAGTGCCTCAAATGACGATTTTAACGGATTTTGCTTATTTGCATTTATCTCTGAAATAAAAGGATATTTCACCAAAAAAACCATACAGTGATTTTAGTTATACCCTAGCCTATCTAACATTAAAATATGAAAGAAATCGAATTTTCCACCCTTGCCGCGATATGTTTGATTTTTACGGACAGGCGCTCTTAAAGACAAAACAAAACATATCTTTTGTTAATCCTAACTTCATTTCTTTTCGATCAGTTCCAGCGACTCTTAAACCATCCATGGCAAAGTTGTCAGGAAAGAGAAGACGCCCACACGTTATCTCCTCAGAAAAAAACTCCGCTCACAATACATTTGGCAAGGTTAATAACGAATAAGTAAAACATATGTTAGTATATAAATATAGTTTAAATACTTTGCAAACAGGGATTCTGTATGCTCAAGTAACTCAACAATAGGGTAATTGACTATTTCACCTAGACCCGATAATGCACCTTGTTTATCCCCCAAAATGTTGCATAACCATTGTCTTGGATTTCTCTTGGGATGTCTGTAATACCCAGGAGAAATTGGAAACATTCGTTCTGTAAAATGTTGTTGGATAAACAAGGTGCATTATGTTATCTTATCTTGTTGACCGTCCTCAAGGCATATAGTGTTGGACAATTTCTTCTCAGCCTCTTCGATTATCTTGTGGAGTCCCTCAAGGCTCTGGACAGGTGTTAAATTTCTCTCTATATTTCTCCATTGGAGGATGTAATTACGGCTCACGGCTTAAATTTAATGACCTTTGCCGATGATTTGTAGCTTTACATTATTATGAGACAAAGTAATCTTGCTACAGCATTACAGGATCTTACGCTTTGCATCCAAGATATCATGTCCTGCTCTCACAGGCTTAAATGTAACCCAAAGAAGACTGAAATCATTCACTGCTCCTCGCTTTTTTCACCGGCCGAACCAGTTCCTTCTATCAAGGTTGGAGATTGTTCAATTTCGCTGAGTAATGAAGTCAAGGACCTTGGGGGTCACACTTGACCGCCATCTCACTTTTAAAACTCACATCAACAACATTTGTCGCTCCACCTCACCTTCTACTCATCTCATCGGAAAAATTAGGAACCTTCTATCTAGATCTACTACGGAACGTCGTATTCACGCATTTGTCTCCTCAAAACGGATTAATACAACAGCATTCTTTACGGCCTACCCTCCCACGAGCTATAGAATTTACAACGGTTGCAAAATACAGCCGCAAGGCTAACTGTTAGAGCAAAAAAGTCGGCTCACATTACTCCAATCTTAAAGAGTTTGCACTAACTCCAAATTAAAATAAAGAATTAATTTTAAGATTCTGTTGGTCACGTACAAAATCCTCCATGGCTTTGCTCTTGTTTAAATGAGCTCCTATTTAACTACACTCCTCACTGTTTAATACGGTCGAGCAGCTTAAACTGCTGTCTATTCCAAAGATTAGAACGGTTACCGATGGCGACAGATCATTCTCTTTAGAGATCATCAAGCCCTCGTATATGAAAATAAAAACCGGAAGGGTTTTATTGACCACAAGCGTGATGTCAAATTGTCCAAAACATAAAGGTAAAAACCTGAAAAACCTCATTGGGCGGGCTACTTTAGATTCACTCTGGAGACAAATATGCGCCTGTTTTAGTTACTTGAAACTGTCAGATGAGTCTTTCGCATTAATTCAACTTTGTTGACATCTATATCGGACACCTCTCTTATAAGGACACCCTTAATTTGCTGTCCGTATCACAGAGATCCAACAGTACTTGGCGTCTTACCCGGGGGGGGGAGGGGGGGCACTTTAAGAATTTCTGGGCGGGGATGTGCCGCTGGGAGCCTGGAACCCTTAACCTTTACTAGAGCTAGTTCAGCTGAATTTTGCTACCCTATACTAGAGTAAACTCTCCAAATCCCCCCTATCCTAGAGTAGCTGTGTACCTAGTCTAGATAAAATCTTCAACCAACTGATCAGTTTCCTGAAAAATGATACCCTATTCTAGAGCCAAACGCTCTGATTTATATACCCTATCCTAACTATATAGCCCCTAACGCCTAGATTTATAGTCCCTTGCCGTGTATAAACGTCTTAGAAACCAAGCCCCTTACAGCCGCACATATCCTTATAGCCCATTTATGGCAGCTCCCCCCCCCCCCCCCCCCCCGGGGCGTCTTACAATTCAAGTATCCTCTTTTAATTGATTACTTGTAATAATAAAAACTTCTTGATCTTTTTTTTGAAATTGTTTTGCCTCAGAAACGAAAGTTGGATCCATTGAACAGCTTCAAGTAGCACTGACAAACATCAGCACAAGGGAAATAAGGTGAGAACATTCTTTGGCCTTTTTGCGCGCCCACAATCACTTCAGCTTTCTTTATTTTTAACCCAGGTTACAATTTACCATTCAGATTTTTTTTATCACATCACTCGGAATGCTTGTTTCATTGCTTTTCCTTGCATGCTGATGCAAATTCACTGGACTTCACAGAGAAATTATAGCGCTAAATTTATAACGCTAATCAGTCTCTCGGGAACCGTTACCTGATCTGCAGAGCGGGGTGTCGCTAGTGTCATTCGCAGCCGCTGTTAAGGTCGTCATGCAACGCTCCTACCCACTAACATAATAGTGGGGAGAGGCGTTGCGTGACGACCATAATAACGGTTGCGAAGGAGACTAGGATGTCATGATTATATAACTTATGGAGAAGATATTTCTGTTTCTTGCAAACAGCCGGACCTTTGCTTTGTTCGGTTACCTGAGATCAGGTTCTATGTTCATTTCTTCGTTTGGTAAATAACATTTCGGCGAGAAAGGAGAACACATAAGAAAAAAAGTATGAGAGCCGGGTCTGATCTCTGTTGTTTGGCTCGGATAACCACTCGTTACAAAACGGTATCTTCAGTTTGGGGTAAAAAATACTTTCTTTTAGTAGTATTCAACTACATTGACAATAACAGACAACCGTTTTTGATTTTCTATTTCTCATGATTTGGCTCGTTGGGGCGAGGGGGAGGGGGGGGGGGTATGGCCTGTACGGGGTACCTTCTCCAGGCTTCAGGTATGGTAGGGACTTCATTAGTTGACGTTTATGAAAGGTTAAAAATATCTGTCGTTTAGATCTGTAAAAGGAAGAAAAAGGGCTAACAGGCGCAGACAGATTTGAAGTGATTTATTTGTTTAGAAAATACGGTGCATTTACAGCAGTTGAAAGGGACGTAAGTTGTAAACTAGCTATGTGGAAAAGGGTATCATTTGTCAGTAGAACGTAAACGAAAAGGGAACCTTTTCTGTCAGAATGGTATATAAAAAGGAAAGGGGTTGGTCTTCGGGGTGGAGTCTCCCCGTGGAGTCTCCCTAGGTACCCCCAGGGGCTTGTGTTACTTTGATATGTTGTGTGTTAATCCGTGTGTTAATCCGAAATAATCCGAAATTAGAAAAAACTGCATTAATTCATCAAGACATTTCTTGTATTAACCCAGGGACATAGTAAAGGAAAGAAGACTTAATCAGTGGTTGGTATACGTCTCTTTTCTGTATGGGAACAGAACATCGATGGTCTGGTAGCCAATCATAACACAGATGAAAGGAAGGAGCACGTGACGAAGCCCTAAGAACGTCTGCGTGGGGGGCTATGGTTTGGTGACCATCAAACGAGTCTCGTCCCACATGTTTTCGTCCTACATGTCTTGCCACTAAATGACCAAATGAAGTCATTCGGATTAATGTCAGCTACTTCCCACTCTCTGCAGGCGAAAGACCTCAAATAATGGTGTGAAATCAGTTAGTGCTACGGAAACTACTAATGGAAAAAAGTGATTTGTTAAACGTTAATCAAATGTAGTAGTGCTAGTGAGACCTTGTACTCAAGAAAAATACGCGTAGAAATCTGCTGTCGACGCAACCAGAATCAGGCTACCGTTGAAGATTTATTCCTTGTTATCGTTTAAAGATTAATGGATGAGAAGAACAGTTTAACTGGACATTGTATAATCGTATGACGTTCTCAAACTGCAGAATTATAGAAGTAGTTTTCTGTTTTAGTCCTGCCGGCCATTAAGAAAAAACAACGGCCTATAGTCGGTAAACCGTGCTACCAGATATTTTGAGGTAAAAGTAAAGGGCCTTGTTTCAACGACGCGTGTCCAATTTTGGAAAATTAACAAAATAAAAATGGCAAGAAATATCGCGTTTGTTTACATTGGCCTTTGCTTTAGACAGAGAGATCGCTCCCATAAATCCTAACTTGTAAGCTGACAGCTGTTGAAGAGTATTTTGTAACACTGGCCTTTATTACATGAATTTTAAGGAGCGTACCTATTAATTAAATGCAAGAGAGTGCATGATTGCGAGTTTAAGTTAGCCTGTGAGCAAGCTCTCCTTTTGGGGGAGTCGCGAGAAGTCACGCGAGAGCCGCACGCGAAAGGAGACGTGAGTGCGAGGGGTGGAGAAAGAAACGAATTCTCCTTTTCCTGCTCCCCTCTCGCTCGCGCCTTCTCTTGCAACTCTCTTCGCTCGCCACTCGAAATGGAGAGTTAAGGTTAAGCAAGAAGATTTAAGCAAGGAAGTTTGAGCAAGATTCCTAATTTTTAGGTGTAAAAATAAGACTATCAGCTAAATGCAAGATACGGAGGTTTGTTTGTAAATCCTTACAAATGTAGTTTTTTTATAAATCACCAGGAGCCCATAAATCACGAAGGCTTTTCTGTTCAGTTCCAGCCGGTAGTTGAGTTGAAAAGCCGGAATACTATGCTCAAATCCTCAAAGGTTTTGGGGGCACTCAAATGACAACTTCGCCAATACGATGACGATCCATCTATCCCAAGCCTTGGTAGACTGTTCACAGTCCCCTATTTTTTTCGTGAGATCGTTTGGGCCCCACTCACATATTTTAATGACGGGGGGTCCGAGGAATTTTTTTGGGTCTGACATTTTGGCCAAAAGGGATTTTTTTGGGTCTATGAAAGACGCCGGAATTTTTTTGGGTCGCGAGAACAACACAGGGATTTTTTGGGGTATTGTATTTTTCATCAGCTCAAATTAACAATAACATAAGTGCAATTTACTGCTTGTGTGGTATAACGGGATATTTCTGAGATTGTAATCTATTTGAAAAGTAATTACCGGCACTCTACGCGCATCTAATCCAGAGAGAAATATGCAATAGGTCACGTAATTCAAGGCCTTTCAAGCCAGTCATCAAGACCACAATGGAAACACTGTATACAAAGTAAACATTTTATGAATTAGATGTTTACCAGCTGATATATATCTATTATCAAATGATCACGTTGCTATGTAAAAATAAAGGCAAACTGATTTTGTAAACTAAACTCAAACCGGGAGTCAATGTTGTTGAGTTCCAGCAAGAGTTAAGAGGTCCAGTCAGTTGTGATCCCATTTTTGTTGTCTGAAGAAGTTCTCTTGAAAATATTAGTAACATAACATCAAGCTTGCCAAAGTGGTTTATGAACCCATACAAAGAGGTGTCGCTGACTCAGTTATTTCAGAAGATAAATAATAAAATTTGCTGATGCAAAACTGACTGAGGGATTTTTTTGGGTATGCTAAAAAAAGTAGGGATTTTTTTGGGTAGACAAATTCTGAAGTTGGGATTTTTTGGGGTATAAAATATGAACCTCTGTCGGACCCCCCCCGTCATTAAAATATGTGAGTGGGGCCCCTGGGACCGTCTTACCGTCAATGACGGCCATCTTGATTTTCAAATGTATCGAGGGGGCGGGCGTCGGGGTTTATCGCTGTAGTTTTGACACTCACGCAAGATAGGAGCCCGTAACGCAAAGCGCTCGATCTCGTCGATCTTACGGAAAAATAAAGGACTTTTTCTAGAGCTTTGGATAGATCACGCACGTGATTACGCTTCACCTAAGTGTAAAAAAAAAGTACCACGAGAGTCGTTGTCATAGACAATAACTGTTGACCAATGGGCGCTCTAGAATTTCGACTGTTGCATAAACATAGCAAGTCCAAGGTCCATGACAACTGTTCATTTCTGATCAAGTTACGCATAATTGGGCCGACCATGGATGTGCAACAACTCTTCAGAAATCTTCAGAAAGAAGCAGAGTGTCCGTTGTGTTTAGAGACAGTTAACAATCCCAAGACTTTGCCATGTCTTCACTCATTCTGCCTCGAGTGTCTCGACAAACATGCAGGCTTCGCCAGAAGGCAGCTGCAGGCGACGATCAAATGTCCGGTTTGTCAGACATCTTTTCAAATCCCCGAAGGCGACTCGTTCAAGAATTTGCCCACATCTTATCATCTCAACCGATTGGTGGATGTTCTGGCTCTTAAAGATAGCGGCACACAGGCCCAAAAATGTGGCAGTTGTGATGAGAACAACACTGCTTCCTCTTACTGTTTCGTGTGCCAGAACTTTCTATGCACTCCTTGTTTTGAAGCTCACCAACGCTTGAAGGCCACAAGAGGTCATCGTAATGTTGTGATAGAGAAATTGCAAGCTCAAGATGTGGAAGATTTGATCCACAGACCCGTCATGTGTTCACAGCAATATCACGAAAATCAACCGCTGGAATTTTATTGCGAAGAATGCAAAGTTCCTATTTGCCAAAAGTGCAGTGTAGTTAGCCATAATCGACACACCATGACAGACACTCAGAAAGCCGCACAAGTACAAAAGATGCAAATGATGGACGCTTTGGAGAAAGTGAAAGCGGAAACCGTTGTTTACGAGAAGAAAGTAAGAAAACAAACCGAGTTAATGGACAAGAACAAGAAAGAAATTATGTCGTGCGAAAAGAAGATGACAGATTTAGTGGAAGATTTGATTCGCGATTTGCGGGAACATGCCCAGAGGGTCATGAAAACCAAATTCGCTGAAATTTATGAAGCGCAGCAAAAACATCAAGCAACACAACTAGAAAACTTTGAGTTGGTTTTGACTCAACTGAAAAGTTGCGTTGAACGAGGTGAGAGTATCGTACAAATAAACATCATTGCTGAGATTCTGCAAACAAACCAAGCTATTGTCAAAAACTGTGACGAACTTCTAAAAGCCAGAAAACCTAAACTTTATAAACCTTTACACGTTAATTATATGGTTGAACAGAAAGTAAAGATTTTGGATCGCATTGTTGTCAGTGACACAGATCCTTCGCTGTCGTTCGCTGAAGTGGAAAGTCTGAAAGATGTACGTGTAAAAACGGAAACAAATTTTTCCATTGTAACCCGAAATTCGGATGGGGAACAGTGTTATCATGAAGAGGACGTGATTAAAGTCAACATATTAAATCCCGCAGGTGATCAACTGGAAACAGAGATAAAAGACAGCACAGACGGCAAGTACACAGTAACATACACACCACAGTGTGTTGGACAACATAGAGTAGAGATCCAAGTTAATGGACAGCCGCTGACTGGTAGTCCCTGGGTTTTGCAGGTGATTCCACATCAGTATCGATTTGCGTTTAAATTTGGATCAAAAGGAAAAGAACAGGGACAGTTTAACTCGCCCGTGGGTGTTGCTCTGAATAATAAAAGTAGAATTATTGCTGTTGCTGATTATAACAATAACAGAATTGAGATGTTTGGCTTTGAAGGGAATTTTCTCCGAGAGATTGGACTGAAGGGTGAGCCCTGTTCATTGGCTTTTACCGAGTCAGGTGACCTCCTTGTCAGTGTTCTATTTGACAGCAGAATTTTTCTCTTTACTGAAAATGGTCAGTTTATCAGCTACATCGGTGGTGAACATGTAAAGGATCCGTGGTACGTATCTGTTTCCAGTGATGGTCGCATTATCACAAGTGACTTTGGTGACAAGAGAATCAAAGTTCTTACAGCTGATGGGAAAAACTTACTTCCGTCGTTTAAAGCCCCAAATTGCGATACAGTGGTGCACTGTGTCGTTTATCACCAGGACAAATTCTTTGCCTCTTTTTTATTTGGTGACCGTGTCATGGTATTTAACAACGCAGGGGAGTATCTACATGACATTGGAAGCGAGGGATCTGGTGACGGGCAGTTCTCGGAACCCATTGGTCTCGTTATTGACAAGTTTAACCATTTGATCGTTTGCGATGCGGGAAACAGTAGACTGCAACTTTTCACCCTTGATGGAAAGTATATCGCACAGATAGCTGGGAGTTTTCTTGAGGGTGGCTACCCTCATTTTGCTGTCATCTCTAATACTGGAATTATGTTTGTTTCTGATAGTGACCGGCACTGTGCTCATGTTTTCCATTAACCCTGTCAGCGAGCCATTGTGTTCTGTGTAGCCACATGGTATATTCACTGTTATGAACCATTTTATGAGATTTATTTCTGAAAGAAATAAATGGTTTTATGCTGAATGTGACTGATCGTTATTGTATTTCTCCAGCTACCAGCAAAGGAGGGTTTTCCTTTGCCTAGTCCCTGTACAGCGTCTTTCCAGGCCCTCTTGATCAATGCATTTCGGTGACGTATCCGAGACGAATGGCCGGGAGACGCCTAGACAATCTCGGAGTGCGCATGCGTGAGAATTTTTGCATTTTTTAAAAGTTCCCACGTTCAACTTAAATAATCTATAAATAACTTTGCGCGTGAATATCCTTCCCTTAAAGATCGGCACTAACCTGGTTTCTGTTATCAAAGAACAAAAATATTACTTTGAATCGGAAAGAATACTACTGTATAACGTGCAAGTAATTTCTCTTTTAGTTCATTTTCAAATGAACCATTAAAATCATATTTCTTTATTGACAAAAAGATTTGAAACAGTAGTTTGTTGATAGTCTACCAAATTTAGAGACCAAATTCAACAGCCTGTCCGATTAGTTTGATAAGCTTCCAAATCCAAAAATTAAATAACATAAAATATTTCGAAGTGAAATGATAACGAGAAATTTATAGGAGTGAGCGAAAATAGAGAAACGAAAGATAGCTTTTCATATCCAAGAATAAATATAAACTTATTTCTTTAGCTTACCTTCCGATTCTTGATCAAATATTTTTTTTGCGACGCTGTTTTGCTTAGCCTACAAATAGTTTTTGAGATGAAATAAAGTTCAAATTAGTTTAAGGAGATAAATGAAAAAGAAAGGCCAAAGGACTTTCAAGAATAAAAACGTGCATAGAATAAAAATGCTCGGTTTAACTCTTTATCCTCTGTACTATCCATGGCTGCTGGACATCTTTCATCAGCGCGGAAAAGTTATTGACAGCTCGCCCGCTTCCAAAAGCTCCGCCCCAAGTGAAACAAAATGTCTCACTTCTCCGAGTTTGTCTAGGCCTCAAAAACTTTCTCGGACCACGTGACCCGAAACGCATCGGCCGCGTATAATAATGAGGCCCAGGGACTAGCGAAGGTTTTCCTGTCATCCAGGTGATTTGTCACGAAAGTGTCATTTATGTCACGGGTTATGTACGTCACAGAAGCGAGGCACAAGGCCTCCTTCTTCGCATTACAAGACAGTCAGAAACAAAACATGAAGCATAAAGATAATTAAATAGTACCGCTTGATAGTACCATTTGTTATGCTAGCAAATAATAACTACGATACATTCTGACTCGGTTTTGTTATTTGAAAGACACGCTTCTTACGGACCTTACGAAAACTTCTGTCTGTTGATTGAAAGGAAAGATTAAATAGCCATTACCCTGCCGGCAGAGATTTCTCTCCTGCATGGCTTTAAACGTTTACGAAGTCGTTCCCACTGTATGTCAATCAAGTAGTTGGTTTGTTTTTAGTCAACGCTCCAGGGCCCGGTTGCATAAAACGCCCGTAACAGTTACGGGTATACGTACGTGTACTCGTAACTTAAGTGAGTTGCATTAAATTACTTACGTGGTCCACTTAGGGATTTCACTTAAAAGGCTGCACTTACGATTTTCGTGAGTATAGACTTAAGTGTCATTTATGCAATGGAAATTGCGGGTGTTGCATAAAACTTTTTTTACGGGAAAAATAGCACGAAAATTTACGGGACCTATGTAGGTCCCGTATCCTTACTGTTTCTACTAAAGTTAATGAGATCTTTTACTGAGAAGTGACAAAAAAGTTTTTTTCTTTAAGTAATTCCGTTCTAATGCGCTTTGTTAACCTCTGATGTTCACTTTATTTAAAGCCGTCCTTCAGAAAAAAAGTAGAACATGCAACAAACATTATCAGTAAATATTCTTGTAAAATAACAGTGGCATGCAAACGTATTTCAAGGAAAGTCAACGGACTTGATGAGTTGCACTCATAGGATATTAAAATGTCAATCTTCTTTGCTGAATGATTTGAAATTATTTAAAAACTGTCATCAGCTTCAATAGATTATAAGGATTGTAAAAAAAAACACAAACAAAAAACACAAACAAAAACGAACGAGCAAATTCCTAACGTTTTTTTCGACTCTCTTCAGTTTCATTAATGTCGTCTTGGTACCCTTCATCAGCATTGCTGCTGTCACCCGTAGCTTCTTCTTCATCATCTTTTAGAGAAACATTTCTACATTTCTAGCATGTCAATGAAACGGAATTCTGAAGATGAACAAGGCTCTAACCCCAGAAAAAGAGCGCCGAATTTTAAGACGGATAAAATCACAATTTTTTTCTCCATGAGGTAAAAAGGAGAAAGATGACTCTATTCGG
>CALNXI010001949.1:52635-70135 GCA_942486025.1 Porites evermanni
CCCCCCCCCCCCCCCAAAGTCAAATGGTATGAGAGCTGGGTCTGATCTCTGATGTTTGGTTCGGCTAAGCACGCGTTGCAAAAGGGTATCTCCAGTTTAGGATAAAAAAAGGGAGTTTCTTCTAGTAGTATTCAATTGTATTGACAATAAAAGACAGCCGTTTTTGCCTTTCTCGCTGGTTGGGGCGGGGAGGAGCGGGGAGGTACTCTCTATAATGACCTGTGCGGGGTCTCCTTTTTCGGCTTCAGGCAAGTGAACGGGTAAGTATTTCATTAGTTGAATTCTATGAATTAAGGTTACAGATATTTGTCATTTAGGCCTGTAAAAGGACCAAAAAGGGCTAACAAACGCAGACATGTTTGAAAGAGACAAGCGTCTTGGTTAAGTGATTTATTTATTTCTAAAATACGGTGCATTTAAAGCAGTTTAAATGGATGCAAATTCTATGTTTGGTATGTGAAAAGGGTATCATTTGTCGGTAAAACGTAAACCAAAGGGGTACCTTTTCTGTCAGAAATGGTATATAGGAGGGTAAGGGGTTGGACCACGGGGCGGAGCCTCCTCCAGGAGTCTCTCTAAGTATCCCCAGGGGCTTGTGTTAGTTTGATGTGTTGTGTGTTAATCCGTAATTAGAAAAGTGCATTCATTCATCAACCTCGAGACTGCCCTCGGTTCTGCACGAGACTGACGCACGGTCTTAACGTGAATTTCTCTGTCCTACTTGAAGTTCGCAAATACGGTAGACGTACTAGATCCTCAACCAACAATGTTAATAAGTACATTATTAAGAAATGTGAAACTACTACGTACCAGAAATCCTTTCTCATTAAAACTCATAGAATTTAGAATTGTTTAGCGGATGAACTAGATTTGAGCCCATCAACCTTAGCTTCCTTTAAATCGGTTATTTTTAATTATTATAAGTCCGCTTTAGCTGTTTCCTATGATTGTGAAGACCCACGTTCGTTCAAGCCTATCTGTTTAAAATGTAATAGTGTTCGTCCCTTGTCTCGTCCAATAACTTGTTGTATGTAGCTGTAGTTTTTCTTGTATCACTACGTTTTTTAATATTTCTTGTTTTTATTTTTTTTATATTAGTATCCGGGCCCGCTGTGATTGGCTACAGCTGTTGCGGTGTCCCTGCCAACGTTCTTTCTGTTTGTTTGTTTGTATTTTTTTGGGCGAAGCTAACAAAAATAGAATAAACTGACAGCTGCTGACGAGTATTTTGTAAAACCGGCCTTTATAACATAAATTAAGGAGCGTACCTGTTAACTTTTAAAAAGTCAGGAGAGTTCATGATTGCGAGTTTAAGTTAGCCTGTGAGCAAGCTCTCCTTTTGGGGGAGTCGCGAGAAGTCACACGAGAGCCACACGCCAGAGGAGGCGTAACTGCGAGTGATGGAGAAAGAAAGAGAGAGGGGCTTCTTTTCTCGCTCCCCTCTCGCTCGCGCATTCTCGATCGTTAATATACGGCTCGCTTCGCTCGTCACTCAAAATGGACTTTTTAAGCTTAAGGAAGAGCTAGATTAAAAGCAAGCAAGATTAAGCAAGATTCTTAATTTTTAACCGTAAATATAAGACTATTAGCTAAATGCAGATCATTATTTTTTTACAAATCACTAAGGCCTTTCCTTTGAAGTTTAACGATCCACCATTAAAGCTCAGTTCCAGTCGAAGTTGAGTTGAAAAGCCGGAAAACTACGCTGAAATCCTCAAAGGTATGGTGGCGCGGGCTCAAATGACAACTTGACCTTAAACTTTCTTGGAAAATCACGCACCTTATAGCGCTTCACCTAATGGTAAAAAAAAGTATCACAACAGCCATTGTCTTAGACAATACCTGCGACCAATGGGCATGCTAGAATCGGACCCGAATATTGACTCGGACCCGATTTCGTTTAATCGGACACGATAACAAATCGGGTCCGAATCGTAGTCGGGTCCGATATATTTCGGATCGGTTCCCAAAACTAATCAGGTTCGAATTGGAAGGTAAATGGAAGGTAAGTACAATTAAATATTTAAAAATTTATTCACAGATTTACAATTTTTAACGCTAATCAGTCTCTCAGGAACCGTTGCCTAGTCTGCAGGGCTGGATATCCCAGGCTCGATCTCCGGTTAGGAAGGAATACTAAACAGCCGTTTTTGCTTTTCTGATTCTCATGATTTGGTTTGTTCGGGGTGAGGGACCGGAGGGAGTGGTACTCTCTACAGTGGCCTGTACGGGGTACCTTTTTCAGGCTTCAGGTGTATGAGAGGGTAGGGATTTCATTAGTTGAGGTGCATGAAAAGTTAGAGATATCTGTAAAAGGACCAAAAAGGGCTAACAGACATAGACAGATTTTTAAGGGACAAACTTCTTGGTTAAGTGAGTTATTTATTATCTATTTATAAAATGCGGTGCATTTACAGCAGTTTAAAGGGATGCAAATCCTTAACTTGGTATGTTAAAGGGGTATCATTGGTCAGTAGAACGGAAACGAAAGGAGTACTCTTTCCGTCAAAAATGGTATATAAAAGAGTAAGGGGCTGGACCTCGGGGTGGAGTCTCTCCGTTGAGTCTCTCCAAGTATACCCGGGGGCTTGTGTTCGTTTGATGTGCTGTGTGTTAACCCTTTAACCCCTAACATCAACATTTAAATTCTCATCTGTTATCTATGTACGTTTTCAAAGTAGTAGGGAGAATTTGTTGAAGTATCAATTAGATTCATCTTGTGTGATCATGTCCTTAATTCTCATGACCACTCTGTTTTATAAGCACTGATATTACAAGGATAAATTTGACGCTGATCACTCTTAGGGCCTTTGGGGTTAATCCGTAAGTAGAAAAAAATACGTTCATTCATCAAGAGGTGTTTCTTTCATTTACCCAGGGGCATATGAAAGGAAAGAAAACTTAATCAGTGGTTAGCATGCTTCACTTCTTTGTTTGGGAACAGAATATCCATGATCTGGTAGCCTCCCACGCGCACGAAAGGGAAGGAACACGTGACGAAGCCTTTGCTACTAAATGACCAAATGACGTAATTCGGATTAAGGTCAGCCACTTCCGACTCTACGGCGAAAGATTTCAAATAATGGTGTAAAATTCAGTTGACGCTCTTCACTGGTTATTGATGTTACGGAAACTACTAAAGGAAAAAAGTGATACGTTAAACATTAATCAAATGGACGTTTTCTTTGTCGACCTGCGCAGTTTTATTCCAGTTAATGAAACCTAGAATCAATCCCGGGAGATTTCCTCGTACTCAAGAAAGAACACATAGAAATCTCCAACCGACGAAACCAAAATCAGGCTACCGCTGAAGATTTATTACTTGTTATCAGCTCAAAGATTAATGGACGAGAAGAGCAGTTTAACTGGGCATAGTTTGTTTAATCATATTACGTTATCAAACCGCAGCATCATAGTTACTAATAGGAAAAATGTTAAGTTACTTTCTGTCTTAGTTCGGCTCCAATGAGAAAGAACAACGGCTATCAGATATTTTGATGTTAAAGTAAAGGACCTGGTTTCCACGACGCGTGTCCAAATAAATAAAAACAAATGGCAATAAAAATTGGGCCTATGATATTGGCCTTTCTGACAGAGAGATCGCTCCCATAAATCCTAACGTGTAAACAGATAGCCACTGAAGAGTATTTTGTAACACCAGCTTATAATAGAAAATGTATATACGTATAGATTTAGCCAGGGCTAAAAGCGAAGCTCTCGATAATATTCATAGCTTGTTCAAACAAAATATAAAATATTGTATAGTAATGCTAGGCGGCGAAGGCATGCAACGCCGGAGAACGGTGAAAAACAACAATAGGTCTAATTAGCAAAAAAGCAACTTTGCGCTTGCAGCACACTTTTTTTGTACATTTCTTTGCCGTTGTTTTGCACGACTACAACGTGAAACTTCCAGAAACTTCTTAGTTACACGTTTTATGGAGGAAATGTCGTACGTTTTCTCGTTCACTTTTTTTCACTGCCTCTCATTTTCACCTTACATTATTGGTGGCCGCTAGCATTTCTCATTTTGTCACCGCCGCTACAAATTTTTTTTTTAAATCTTCGTCGCCCTTTTTCTTGTTGAGCTTCGCTGGCCTGCCAACCAATTTCTCTTTTTCTCTGTCTTTCTCTTGCTCTATATTCCAAATTTGTGGACATGACAATTTATCTAAGCTTAATGCTTTAGACAACACGGATACAGAAAAAATTTCCGCTTTCCGTTTTCGTCTTTATTCGTGACTCTTTTATTGTCTCTGCTTCATAAGACGCCGGTGGCTATGCGATTTCCCGCCAAAATAACCTCGAGTTGCATTTCGGTTGCCATTCCTGTTGATTAAGCTATTTTACATTGGTATGCCTGTGGTGCGGACGGACGGTCTCTCGGGCGGGCGGTCGGTCGGTGTACGGTCACGTGATTACCAAATTTTCTCGGATGGCTAAATTACTTCATTTTCTTACCCATGGTGCTCCGCTATAAAGGAGTTAACCTATTAACCTTTACAAAGGCAAGAGAGTGCATGATTGCGAATGTAGCCTGTGTGCTAGCTCTCTTTTCGGGGAAGTCGCGAGAAGTCACGCGAAAACCGCACGCGAAAGGAGACGTGAGTGCGAAAGGTGGAGAAATTCTCCTTTTCCCGCTCCCCTCTCGCTCGCGCCTTTTCTTACGGCTCGCTTTGCTAGCCACTCGAAATCTCGAGAGTTTAAGCTTAAGCAAGAAAATTTAAGCATTAGCAAGATTCTTAATTTTAAGCTGTAAATATAAGACTATTGGTTAGATGCAAGATATGGAGCTTTCGTTGCAGATCAGGATTTTTTTTAATCCCTCAAGCCTTTCCCTTATAAAGTTTAATTATAACGATCCTCCTTTAAAGTTCAGTTCCAGGCGAAGTTGAGTTAAAAAGCCGGAACACTATGCTTTTGCGCTCAAATTCTCAAAGGTATGGTGACAACTTCGCCAAAACGATGCCCGATCCTTGGATACCCATGATACCGGCAGACTTTCCTGGAAAATCACGCACGTCGTGACGCTTCACCAAAGTGTAAAAAAAGTACCACTGCAAAAGTCGTGGTCATACTGAGACAATAACTGTCGACTAATGGGCGCGCTAGAATTTCTACTATTACCCAAAATAGAAGGGCTAAGGTCCTTACAACAGTTCATTTCTGATCAAGTTACGCATAATCATCCCACCCATATTGGACCATGGACGTGCAACAACTCTTCAGAAATCTTCAGAAAGAAGCAGAGTGTCCGTTGTGTTTAGAGACAGTCAACAATCCCAAGACTTTGCCATGTCTTCACTCATTCTGCCTTGAGTGTCTCGACAAACATGCAGGCTTCGCAAGAAGACAGCTTCAAACAACAATCAAATGTCCGGTTTGTCAGACATCTTTTCAAATCCCCGAAGGCGACTCGTGCCACATCTTATCATCTCAACCGACTGGTGGATGTTCTGGCTCTTAAAGATGGCGGCGCACAGGCCAAAAATGTGGCAGTTGTGATGAGAACAACACCGCTTCCTCTTACTGTTTCGTGTGCCAGAACTTTCTATGCACTCCTTGTTTTGAAGCTCACCAACGCTTGAAGGCCACAAGAGGTCATCGCAATGTTGTGATAGAGAAATTACAAGCACAAGATGTGGAGGATTTGATCCTCAAACCCATCATGTGTTCACAGCAATATCACGAAAATCAACCGTTGGAATTTTATTGCGAAGAATGCAAAGTTCCCATATGCCACAAGTGCAGTGTAGTTAGCCATAATCGACACACCATAACAGACACTCAGAAAGCCGCACAAGTACAGAAGATCCAAATGATGGACGCTTTGGAGAAAGTGAAAGCGAAAACCGTTGTTTACGAGAAAAAAGTACAGAAACAAACCGAGTTAATGGATAGGAACAAGAAAGAAATTATGTCGTGCGAAAAGAAGATGACAGATTTAGTGGACGAGTTGATTCGCGATTTGCGGGAACATGAGAGAGCCATGAAAACCAAATTTGCTGAAATTTATGAAGCGCAACAAAAAAAATCACGCAACACAACTAGAAAACTTTGAGTTGGTTTTGACTCAACTAAAAAGTTGCGTTGAACGAGGTGAAAGTATCGTACAAAGAAACATCGGTGCTGAAATTCTGCAAACAAATCCAGCTATCATTAAACGCTGTGAAGAACTTCTAAAAGCCAGAAAACCTGACATTTATAAGCCTTCACACGTAAATTATGTAGTTGAACAGAAAGTGAAGATTTTGGATCGTATTGTTGTCAGTGACACATATCCTTCGCTGTCGTTGGCTGAAGTGGCAAGTTGGAAAGATGTAAGAGAAAAGACGGAAACAGATTTTACCATTGTAACCCGAAATTCGGATGAGAAACAGTGTTATCAGGAAAAGGATGTGGTTAAAGTCAACATATTAAATCCCGCAGGTGATCAACTGGAAACAGAGATAAAAGACAGCAAAGACGGCAAGTACACAGTAACATACACACCACAGTGTGTTGGACAACATAGAGTAGAGATCCAAGTTAATGGACAGCCGCTGACTGGTAGTCCCTGGTTTGTTCAGGTGATTCCGCATCAGTATCAATTTGCGTTTCAATTTGGATCAAAAGGAAGAGAACAAGGACGGTTTAACTCGCCTTGGGGTATTTCTGTGAATGATAAAAGTAGAACACTCGCTGTTGCTGATTTTAATAATAAAAGAATTCAGATGTTTGGCTTTGAAGGAAATTTCCTTGGGACAGATTGCATTGAATGGTAAACCTCGTTCGTTGGCTTTTACCGAGTCAGGTGACCTCCTTGTTTGTGCTTTACTGGAGGTGTGGAGCTGGAGAATTTTCCTCTTTACTGAAAATGGTCGGTTTATGAGCTACTTCGGTGGTGAACATGTTAAGGCACCGTACTACATATCTGTTTCCAGTGACGGTCGCATTATCACAAGTGACTCTAATGACAGCAGAATCAAAGTTCTTACAGCTGATGGGAAAAACTTACTTTAGTCGTTCAAAGCCACAGGTTGTCATGAAGACCCGGACTTTATCGTTTATAACCAGGAAAAATTCTTTGCTTCTTTTTCTCTTGCTTGTCGTGTCAAAGTATTTAACAACGCAGGGGCGTATCTACATGACGTTGGCAGCAAGGGATCTGGTAACGGGCAGTTCTTGAAACCCATTGGTCTTGTCATTGACAAGTTTAACCGTTTGATCGTTTGCGATGCTGAGAACAAAAGACTGCAACTTTTCTCTCTTGATGGAAAGTATATCACTCAGATAGCTGGGTGTTTTTTTGAGGGTGGCTTCCCTCGTGATGCTGTCATCTCCAATACTGGATATTTGTTTGTTTCTGATAGTGACCGGCACTGTGTTCATGTTTTCCATTAGCTCTGTAAGCGATCCAGTGTGTTCTGTGCAGCGTGTAGCATGCAATATTTTACTGTTAGGAACCATTTTAGATAATTAAATAGTACCCCTTGATAGTACCATTTGATTTGCTAGCAAATAATAACTACGATACTTTGACTCGGTTTTATTATTTGAAAAACGCGCTTCTTACAGACCTTACGAAAAACATCTGTCTGTTGATAGAAAGGCAATATTAAATAGCCATTACCCTACGGGCAGAGGTTTCTCTCTTGCATGGCTTTGAGCTTTTACGAAGTCGTTTCCATCGTATTTTAGTCAAGTAGTTGGTTTGTTTTTAGTGAACGCTCCAGGAGTATAAAACAAACCAACAACGCGACTTACAAGTGATGCGTACGACTTGATAAACGCCAAACCCCGTGCAAGGGAGAAACTTTTGCTTACAAGGTAAATAGCCATTCACGAGTACAACGTTCGATCGGTTATTGCAAGGTAGCGATGATTTTTTCTGTTACTGTTACAAACATGTAAAATTGTTATAGCTTGTTATATTTTATTAGCGGGGATCTCAGTCATTCAGTGTTTAGAGGTTTAGTTTCTTGCTTTCTCTGAATACGTATGACTGTTTTTAATGAGAAATGACACTCTGTAGTCTTGAAAAAAAAAAAGCCGCAAGAGAGAGATTCTTCATTGCCGAATATACATCCGGTAATAGCTTGATGCTAGAAATTGTCTATGTGGGTTTCGTGTACTAAAATTCTAGAAAGAAATTTAATTTTTTTTTTCATGTATTGCATGTTTGCTTAAAATTTCGAAGAACATGAAGCGAGCACTGGTTATTACGTTAATGAGGTAGGAACTTGCCACGTCCATCAAATTCGCAGCTTTCTTCGCGGTGTTTAATACACACTCAGTTTAGCAGCTTGGTACATGTGTTTGCTGCTAAAAAAAACATTCAACCAAGGATAAGAAGATTTTGGCGACTGGAATGAGCCACCCACTAATCTCAAAACGTTCCTAAAACGAAATAAATGCATGCGAAACCATATACCATTTCTCCGGTACTTAGGACATTGAGGAGCCTGAGAAAACAGTCGACATTTCGCAACAGGTGCTTATAACTGGATGTATTTTTTGCTGCAGGGCCACTGAACTGCGCTTAAGGCAACATTTCCCCTAAGTTTCTGTTTTACGTGGTAACGTACGAGCTCTGACACGGGCACACGTAACTTTATTATAGTGCTTTTAATTATTAATTTGACTCACTCTGTTTTTTCAAGTTAACCATCGGTGATTGTAAAGAAAGTGTTATGTCGTTTCGAACATAGTTAAGCCTATCATTGAATGAAAGTTTGCATGCAATAGTTACTTCAATACCCACCGGAATATCTGTTCTTCTTTTTTCTTAACAAAGGCTTTAACGTGTGCACCGGAGGTTAAAAAAAGGGCATTAGAACAGTTTCCTGACGTAAAGAAAAAGCTTTTTTTTTCACTTCTCCGTAAAAGGTCTCGCTAACTTTGAAGCAAATTAAGATGGAATCCATCAGGAAATTGGACAATTTCAACTTTCAGTGGAAAAAAACCCTTGTACCAGTATATTTTAAACATTTAAATGGGGCCATGGGTATAATTAGTTATCTGTAATAACACCTAAGACTATTTCTCATTGAAGCCCGAGAAAATAAATGTCAAATTTCATAAGAATTGTGAAAACACAGTTACAATTCTGAAATTTTCATGTGATATAGCACTACACGAGAAATTTCTACAATTTGATTGGATTAAAGCAGTGGTATTTCAGCTTAATTTGAAATATCTATGCATGCGAAAATTACAACCCTTTTGCGAGATTGTCCCACGAGCTTTCTCCGTATGTAGAGTTCATATGCAAAGGTAGATCAGGATCAGTCTTCATTCAAGCATTTGTGCATAATTAGTGTTTAATGGACTGTAAACTGATCAAGTGGCCAAACGTTAGGAGGTGTGTTTCTCTAAATTCGATCCTTTCATAAGGATACAAGAGCAGCTGTAATTGGTTTGTAAGGAATGCGACTGAAAATTGTGGCCGAAAATGATTACTACGACAATATCATTTTGATATTTCGATGCTGGAGTTTGTTATAATTACTTTGAGTACTAAGTATTAGGAGATAAATGAATAACTTAGGAACTGTGACATATAAAGCAATCTAACTTTTTCACTCATTTTTATCGTCTTTTGGTTGAAAAATTTACGCGCACTTGACAAACTAATTATCAAAAAGTTAAAATTTTGAGAAACGTTTGCTCCGCAGAAAAATACACTCATTCCCATTCATCCAGGGTCAATGATCATAACTGATTTCTTTCAGCTTAAAAATTGTTGATCCGGGTAGGTCACACACCCCTTTTTTGAGTAATGTTATTTCATTACAGAGAGAGAGAGAGAGAGAGTGTGTGTCTCATGGTCCTCGCCATCATACGATAGTGATCAAGCTCTATTACTTTTAAATACCCATTTTTCCTGCTGCAGATTACTGATGCATATTTATATAATCGTAATTAAAGTAATATAAACAATGACACCATACGCACATAAGGATATGACACACATAATTTAAGTAAACTATGACACTGTCCATCTTAAAATAGCAAAGACCTGTAAAACCGGTTAAACCAACTAAAAATAGCACATGGCCTGTGCATTTTATTTATGAGATAAAGACAAAAGGTTATGACGTCATCGGAGTTAATGTATTCCACACAAAATTAATTAAACCCACAAAAAAGGTTAATTCGGTCCCTACTGTACTATACTTACATGGAACTCAAAAGCAAGATATCACATGATTCATCAAAGGGGAAACAAACCGTGGACTGTTTCTATTCTCTTTTTATCAAGTTGAAAAAGTTGGTTCTGTTTTTTTCAAGTTCCAATCTGTTTCAATCCTGCCATCGAAAGCCAAAGACGTAAACTTTCAGGTGAGAAATTGTGGCGGAGTAATTTTGAACAAAACTGAACCATTATATACCAGGTTTTTCTTTTGTTCCAACATGTTTTAGGGTTTAAATAGTAATACCGAAAAATCGTGACATAGTTGCTTTAATGGGGTCAGGGATTAGCTGGCTGAGGTCCATACAGTTTTCTGACGTACATTCCACGGCTTATCACGAAAAACATTAATATGTCTAAGAAGTTCTTCGTCGCTTAATAATCTGTTTCCCGCAATTTGCAACCGTAAAATAAAAAACGGAAGTATTTTATGCCATTCTGTTGATCTCGAACCTACTCACGCTCGCCTCTCACTTCTGTAAACTTTTTGCGGATGAAAAGACTCCTTTTTAGTAACGTGAATTCAAAGGTCAAAATCAACGCGCGCAGAAAATGAAATGTTTCATGTCATGCTGTACACCTTTATTGACTAATCCCCGTCTCAGACTCTGTGGTGTAAACGCGTCTATTTTATAGGGTCTGTTTCCAATGAGTTGAATTTAATGCGCGTAAGAGCTTCTCACCAATTCTTGTTGTGGTTAGCTCTGACAATAAACGAGAGGATAAATTGTCCAGAGCGGTGTATCACTCCCGGACGAAAAACTACACTGATCGACCATTTAAGTGTTCTTTACTGAGCAAGAGTGGTAAAAAATGTCGCTTTAAGAACACAAATGATTTGGCGAATCATACTGAGTAACAACAAGAAGAAACGAAATCGATAATTTTACAGTCTAGGTTTTAGTTTATTCATTGAGGTTAGGCCCTGGGATACAGCATTAGCTCTTTAGTTTTCAGGTCTTCTATAGTTGCAAGGAAATTTATATTTTGAATTTAAGCGACTGGACGCTCCACTTCTTCAATGATGATCCTAATGGTTTGATACCAACTTGTGTAAGCGTTGCCATTACTGAATCCCGATCCAGTACAGTCACCTACGTTAAATCCAACTCGCACTTTCCCCACAGGAATGCCACCACAGTAACCCTCAATGTTGGCTGACCTGTGGATGTTTATGTCGACACTGTGGAAAATGACTCCATCTATTGGGGCTGGATTGCTGCACTCTTTACGGTCGAAAGTGAAATACCATCTTTTGCAACAGTTTGTGCAGCGTGTGATGCGGATAATACCCATGTACACAACACGAAGGAAGGTCCCAGACTTCAGCTTGGTGAAATCGCATGCCTTAAGCGTACCAAAAAAGGAGTTGCCAAAAATTAGTCACAGCAGTTCTCTTCAGATATCCGAAACGTTATAAGATAATAATAAATTCAATAGGTGGGCGTAGGAGTAAAGACTGAGTAGAAAAAAGATCGTCTGTACATAGTCAGTCTATCTGAACAATTTTGTTGCAAGACGGGGTTAAACCTGAGCTTTAAATTAGGTGCATATGACCTCAAATCTGATAAAATTGTCATGAATTCTACGCGCTTTCAGCCTTAAAACGAGGCACAATTTGCGTGAATCGGATAAGACTAGCGGACTCCATGATTGCTTTAAGAGTAAAAGATTTGCTTATTTGAGCAGCCTTTGGCCAGAAGACCGTGTTGTTAGTTCTCTGGGTCGAGTGAAACAATAACGTATTTGAGGCATTGTTCTTAGCTCCGCGCTTCTTTGTTAACATAATGAGGTTTTAGCATAATGGCGGTTGGTCATACTTTTGGGTTTTCCAAGTGAAACCGCTTCCCATTATAATAACTGAACCGTGGTAGTGGTCGGCCAACCCGAGAGCTTTGCTCCTTTAATTTGGCCACTAAACACTATTCCAATGTATCATTGTAACATGTACACTAGCTCCTTTTTTCAGTTCCTGTTATGATTGTATTTATGTACGTTTTATGAATAAACGTGAATAAACTGAACTTGAACTTAACTTCTCCTCCAGCGCACTCTTCCTGTTGTACTCTCGTGGCTGAAACTGTTGATTCATCTAAGGCTCATCGGCGTTTATAAGGAATTACCACATCTTCACATTCTGCTTTTCTGCTCCTTCACGTAGTTGGGGCATAATTTTCGCTTCTTGGATCAAGATTTGCTGAAAATGCGGTCCCAACCCAGGAACAAAATTCCATTCTGAGTTTTCAGAATCAATATGACAGGCTTTCCGAGTTAAACATCTTATTTAGAATTATTCAAGACTAAGCAACGACGACAGCAACGAGAACGGCAAACAAGTAGATTTGGATTAGCAAAAAACATTTTTACATGTGCATCACACTTTTTTTACATTTCTATGCCGTCGTTGCACGAACACGACGTGAAACTTCCCAAATTTGCCTGTTTTGTGGAGGTAAAGAACGATGCTCTATTACTTTTGTTTTTAAACCTAAATACAGTCCTTTATCATATCGCTCAAAAAAATTCACTAACATTTGACAAATTGAACGACATAAAAAAGAGCGATGAATATTGAAACATACCGCCTAGATTCGCTTTTTAAGAGACCCATTCCCACAAGATGTCGAAATCTGACATGCGTGCAACAATGCCTCAAGATACGTCACTCACCCCAGGCCCAAAATGTCAGGGCCTAAGATATTATTATCCACGGTCCTTACAAACCTAAATGCCGGTAAGTGGAAATCATTTCAAATTTCTACAAGTTATTTCCGTGGCAATCGTATGCTTACGTGAACTTGTCCATTGTCTATATCATTCTCGGCACTATTAGATGACCAGACACACTGTTTCCATCGACGTCCACCAAGAGTCACTTCATTATTTTCGCTGGTATTTTCGCTACTATCCATGCTGGTACAGGTGGTAGCTGGGGCACCGGGAGCACCGGGGGTACCTGGAGTACCGGGAGTACCCGGTATACCCGGAGATCCAGGTGTGCCGGGGGTCCCTGGCTGTCCTGGTTTTCCTTGAAGGGAACAATCCTATGGAACAGACAATGAAAGGATACTGAAACTTCTTTAGAACTACAAAGTATTAAATATTTTACATGTTTACATGTTTAGATACATAGTTACGACATTTACCCAAAGTTGCGTAATGACACAACCCTGATTGCTTTTACGAACTGGTTTTCGCCAATATAAGAAAGTGTGTAATTCCGCAAATCACCAGGGAGCGCCGTATTATTTTTGTCTCAAAATCACAGAATAGTTAAACTCATAAGAACAAAATATCCATTTAAGGTGTTTCGATACAGTTTTTCGGAGACCATATATACCGATATTTCTCAATCGCCTTAAAAGGTGATTTTATCCTTGTCCGATCGCTGATAAAATTTTCACCAGTAACAGACTATGAATTGAAGTTAGTTGAAGTTAGTAAAATCGATATCACTATGACAACAATAAACAAAAAACTCTGAAATCTATAAAAGCCGAATTTTGCGCGATCTAGACCTGCAGGGGAAAATCCGACACCAGGTAGGCAGCCTACGTAGCTGGCGGGATTGTTAGCGCGAGCAAAGGTTTTGCAAAGGAGCTGCGAAGCTGTGCGGAGAATGGGGAGAAGACGCTCCGGTGCTCGTTTCTCGTGGCAAACAAAACTCTCACACGTGCAAAGCAATTCCACCAGGCTACGCAGGCTGTCCAAAAGGAAGAAAACAATTGCATTCCCGCAGAGCAAACACCTCTTTAAGTGCACATCAGTGCTCAGTGACTTCTTCAAAGAGATAGATAGGGTCTGCTAAGGCGATATGGTCAAGCGGAGAGCATTCCAAAGTTTACTTTAGAAGCTTAATCACTTGGCTCTCTTGCTGTTTCTTAATTAATTACTTTAAGACCTCATGAAGATACCTGGTTTGCGTCCTTGCCCCAGATGATCATGGTCAACAGTAGGAATCCGATGGAAATCAGACAATGCGATTTCATCATTTTTTAATTGTTCTGTTTAATACTGAATGAAAAGAAAGATCCAACAAGTCAGTCATGAACATGAAAAACAACAGCTCACCTAAAGTGAAAATCTCTCACCGCTAATATGGATCATTGCTTTTGCAGACGCCAAAAATCACACGATGTAAACCGCTATATTTTACACTTGAATAACGGTGACAAACCCCAGCCTCGCCCAAGGAGTTTCCTTTGTGGACCCTTTTTGACTTTGGAAGGGACTTCCTCATAGCATAAATGGGAGCCTTGGCTTATTCTTTTTTATTAATTTCAACTACAATTTATTACATATTTACATACAAAGGAAAAAAAACGATTACAAAAGCAGCAAAGTAAAAGGAAAAAAAAATTACAAATTGAGAAGATTATCATTACAAAAAAATTATCATTACGCTAACGCTTAAACATAAGAAAGAAAAAAGATAGGCAATGAACAACGCCAAAAGGCTTATATAACCGAGAGGCAGCTTTCGTTGTAAGAAGGAAAGCATGCAAATCTATACAAACGAGATTATCAGAGGTACATGGGAGGGCGACGCCAAAGCAGAGTTTTAAGAGAGTTTTAACTCTGTTTAGATGTCGCTTAGAAAAGTCCATTTTTTGGGTAGGGACTGATTGGCGGTTTCGTGCACGTGTATTCTGTGGATCGATTTGACATATTTAAGTTATCCAGACAATGTCAGAGTCAGTTCATTTGTTTTACAGAGGCAAATGTAGTGCCCGGCTGTAAGAAGGCAAAAATTTAATTGTTGATGTAACTTTGGAAATTTAACTTATTTTATCAGAAACGGTAACATGATTATGCTTTTTATGATAAAAAGTGATCTGTTCGTTGCACTAATAACAATCAAAATGCTGTAGTGTTTAGTTCTAGCGGTTTTTAGGATTATTACAACAATTAAGAAGAGCTAATGAATGGCATCCTTGCGTGGAATTAGTTATCGGGGTAAATTTCAGCGAAATTGTGATCAAAGGAAAGGAAACTTAGTGCGAGTTAGCGGGGAATTCGTGTTATCCGAGTTGAGTTAACCGAGTAAAAATGACTTAAACGTGGGGTGAAATCCTAGGTGTGACCGACCGGGAAAAAGCACGCATGCAGCTCTCGAGATAATCGGAGTCCACTTGACAGTTGATTCTCAAACTCATTAATAATTCATTAAGAAAATACAAAGGAAATTAATGTTTAATGAGTGTTTGGAAATCGGATGAAACACTGCTAAGTATTTGCATCCTTAATTTCTCCTTCAAAAATGATTTTGTTTGAGAAGAAATATCAAACATTCGACACAGTGTTTCATCACCAGATGAAACACCTCGAAGTTCGTCAAAAATACTCCGCTGCGCGTCGTATTTTCAACTCTCTTCTCGGTGTTTCATCTGGTGATGAAACACTGCATCTCATGTTTGATATATTACTTGAGAAATTTAATCACAGTTTAAGTGTTCGCAAATAGAGTTGCGGAGATGACAAGTAAACAATGGCAATGGTTTAATAGCTAGGTAGTCTTAAATTATCGGCGTTAGAAGCGACAAACCAAAATAATGATTACATGTAGCAATTTGTAGAAGCAGTATCGAGGTGAAATATTACTAATGGTGTTAACATTCTCGCGACATTGGTATCAATGTAATTACGTAGTCTATACAGAAAACATGGCATTATCCGGCAAAAAAAAAACTAAGAGCATACTAGTAATCATGCTGGCATCAATAGGACTATACAATTAGAAATAAAAACTTACCTTGTTTGGCGACTTAAACCATTGGCTTTCGGTTGCGGAAATAAACTGCTCTGCGTTAACTACGAGTCGCCTCTTTTTAAAACGCACTGCTCTATCTATTACGTGTATATGCTTAAGCGCGTTATCTGATACGTGCAATCTAAGGGTAAAAATCATTCCAGTACACGATTAAATCGTGAATAAGCGTGTCAACTGCAAATTTCTAACCAAAGCGTCATGATACAATGATCAGTTTACTTGACATAGTAATAACTCATTTGCTTATTACAAGAGAGAATCAGATTATTGTCTCTTGCTCATTACGTATCATAGAGAGAGTGGTTCTGTAAGGAAACGATAATAACAAATTTATGCATTATATATAATTGTAAGAAAGTAGGTTCTTTTATAAAATTTGTTGTGAAAAAGGGTTCGATGGCTATAACTAACGCATTCATTTCTACAGGCAATCTGAAACTTGTTTTATCATGTTTTCAAGGGGTTGAGAATGCTTACTTGTATACTAAAGCATTTTCTCGCAATGCTTTCTTCTCATAGTGTTTCAGTGGAACACGATTTCAAGGCATCACAGAAAAGCAGCTAACACTGACGAATGGTTCGGCTTAACGAGCTGTAACCCTCCGTTTAATCAGTATAATAGCTAATAATGTGTTGATCAATAAAAATTGTAAGTTTGAAAAGATCAAAGTATTAATCGCGAAGGAGGAAGCTATACTATGTATGTATTGTGAACACGACATTTTTTTGAGTCACTACATGTTTGCATTATAACTATTTGCAGCCGATAAGCATATGGAGAAATTAAGGAAGAAAAAAAACAAAATGAAAAAAGAATAATCGAAATTGCCTGGTCAGTGTTCCGACCTCAGAGAAACGGGAACAGTGAAGGCAGGAACTTGCAAGATCACAGGTCTTCAACACTTCCCGGTGTGATTTAAAAATAAATTTTAACCTCATGATCTGCTACGTAAAATATTCGCCAAAACCTCCTGCATTCGGCTGCATAGTTTGGGTTGAGTAGGTTAACTGTGACTGTTTTTATCGGCGCTTATGTAAATTTATTGCATGAACACAGTTCATCAAATCCGACTCTCTCGGGGCACGAAATAGTGTTTTGCGCTATTGACGCTACTTCAGTCAGCAGAACTAAGTGGTTTTTGGAACGGCTCGTCCCTTCGTAAACTATTTAACTGTAGCCTTGTTTCTTTAAACCAAACACAAAAGCTTAAGCATACTAGTGGGATCCTCGGGCTTTACCCCCTGGACAATTTGACAAGAAATTTCCAGAAATAGCTGGCTGTATCTCCAAAATTTATGTCCTTCTAATACACTGGTGCAATTTTTTCGTCATTTTGTGAACTAAACTTTTCGAATATCAGACAGTCGTTGTTACTTAATTGATTTCAAAACTCCCAATTATGGAACTTCGGTTCATTTAAAAGTTAATTGTTATAATAGGTGTCGTTACCCTGGCTCCAATTAGGTCAGTTCGCAAAATATCCACTTGATGACAAAAAAATTACTGTGTATATAGTTCAGTAAATGGACCTAAGAATTGTTTTCTTCACGCGTTA
>CALNXI010001949.1:75135-80020 GCA_942486025.1 Porites evermanni
GCACTTAGCACTCTCCTAATTTTATGTTTTACGTCGTTACTTACGGGCTCACTTAAGGGCACACATAATTTTGTTACAGTAATTTGACTCACTCAATTTTTTTTTCAAGTTAAACATTGGTGAATATAAAGGAAGTGCCAAGAAAGAAAACCTTTTTTCACTCCTCAGTAAAATTTCTCGTTAACGTTCATAAAATTTGTTTTATTTTACTTTAAACAAGATACTGTTTACCCGTAATTGTTACGGGCGTTTTATGCAAACGTACCCAGGTTCCCTCGCCACAATTTCAATCTCCTTGGAGTGCAGGAGAGAGCCTGGTATTACCTTACCTCGTTTAGCTTATTTTATGAACAAGATACAAAAAAGTTAACTATTGACTGCCACTGCTATGCAACTCTTAAAGAAGCACTTCAGAACAAATATATTTTGTTAGATGTTTACAGACTTAAGCGTTCTTACCTAGGATAAAGATATTCTTCATTTTAGAAGGTTATGAAGTTTAAATAATTACTGCGGTATTAGCATTAAAAAGGGGTTACGATTGCCTTTTAACGAATAATTTGGAGCAAATTAACCGTCCTTGCGTTGCACTGCTTATTGCCAATCACTTGGGATAAAGACTAATTTGTTGGGTTGGAGAGGGGTGGGGGTTTAAATGGTTTGGAGAGCTAGACGAGCAGAGTCTGATTTACACCTAATGGCAGCGATCGGTGACATATCCGTTATTGGCGGGATATAGGTTTTCCCTTTGAGGGCGAGAGGCTGGTTTTCATTTCTGATGAATCGTTTTGCTTTATATTCATGCCATAGGGGACACTATATACCATCTTGATGGGCTCCTTATACCATGCAATCGCTACAGTCATACGGTCATAACGTAAAATAGAAAAACTGAGCGGGGCGAAGTAAAACACCACAGTACCACAGAATTTAAGCAAAAAAAGATTCTTTAAAAACGTTCGTTTGGGTGTAGTGTACATCAAAGACTGTGGACTGTCTCTATTAAGGTATATTCGAAAAAGGGTGTGGTACTTTACTCCTTTGGCAGATATTGAGCATAGATTTTAACCGCGTGCGAGTATGAAATAGAATAAGTTCGATAAGGTTTCTTGATTTCTGCAGTGGTAACCTCACGAACCCGGTCAGTCGCGGAGGACTCTTAGATTAGTTCCTAATTTTATGTTGTATTCTCCGTGAGCTGTTATTGATGCCTCGTTGTCAGCTGTAAACAGCTGCAGTTTTCTCGATGTCTTTGAGATGGAACTGTAGGACTGATCCAAGATGTTTGGCGACAACAGCCTTGTTGTGTACAGTGCAACTGTATTGCCCAAATTCAATAGCCTCTAAGGCAGGCGCAAAAAGCCCCGGGAGGGGGAGAGAAACAAAAAGGCGAAAAGGAAAAGGGAACCATCTTTCGCAATCCCCCTCTTTTTCTCCCTTCTTTTTCCAATTCCCTCTCCTTTCAACGCTCGCTACGCAGCTTAGAACCCAACAACTTCATTATTATAGCTGGACGCCTTATCCATTAGCAGGCACGGATCCCATGTAGTTTCACACTGTTACTTCTCGATCTGGAATAAAATAAACCTGTAAGTAAGTAAGTAAGTAAGTAAGTAAGTAAGTAATAACTTTATTTAACCGCGGAATCCTTATCACTAAAAAGTGGTCTTCTAAAGAGCCGTGCACATTAAACTAAGACTTAAAAATAACAAACATTATTGAAAAATTCCTATAATAAATGCTTACTAAGAAAATCTTAATGTACAATAGTGGAATAAAAACAATTTAAAGTAGTGGCCTGCTTAGCCTCAGCTGACAGGCTGTTCCATGTTACTGCGCCCCTATAACGAAAACTTTTCTTTAGGGCCTCAGTGTTCGGTCGCGGAATAAACAGGTTATGTTGCGCACCTCGAAGATTATGCCTGTGAATGGTATTAATGCTGGCGAATTTATCAGACAGGTATTCGGGTACAAGGTTATTTACAGTTTTAAACATTAAAGATTTCAGTTGCTTAGCACGTCTGTCAGCGAGGCTACCCCATTTAAGGGCATGAAGAATCGGGGCAGAGCTGGCATCCCAGCTAGACCCTGTAATTATGCGTGCAGCCCTGTTTTGAAGCTTCTCTAGTTTTTGGCTGAGACCATTACCGATACAGCCCCAGACAGCGCCGCAATAATCGAGATGCGGAAGAATCAATGACTTGTAAATAGTGCAAGGGTACTCTGGGGACATATTGGTCTTAGCCTCCTTAGGGCAGCTAGTACTTTCGCAACTTTACCGATGACTTCGGAGATGTGAGCCTCCCACGAGAGTGTTTCATCAACCTGAACGCCTAGGCATTTGTAACTATTGACTCTTTTAATTGAATGCCCGTCGAGGGATATGTGTGGATCGCTAGGGAGCAAAGAGATTTTTTGCCTCGTGCCTGTAAACAGACATTTAGTCTTGAGGACATTAAGACTTAGACGGTTAGAATCGAGCCATTGCTTCAGATTGCCCAAATCATGAGTCAGGGATGAAAACAACTCATAAGGGTCTTTGGAGGCAAACGTGAGATTAGTGTCATCGGCGTACATTCTCACATCCGATAGGAGGTTACAGTTAGGGAGATCATTAATGTATGATAGAGATAGTAGGCGGCCGAGGATTGAACCTTGAGGCACCCCACAACTTATGAAGCTAGTTTCGGAATTTATGTTGTTTATAACTGTAACCTGAGTTCAGTCTGAGAGGTAGTCTCGGAAAAGATTGAGACTCACACCTTTAAACCCATACAGCTCCAATTTTGACAGAAGGATCTCATGGTCAATAGTATCAAAAGCTGTTTTTAAGTCAATAAACAGAATGGCGTTAGTCAAACCATCGTCAACAGTTGTCAGTGATGTCAATAAGAGCTGTAAGGGTCGAGTGCATAGGTCTAAAGCCAGACTGATATTTCGAAAGTAACTTATTATCATTTAAATATGTCCGCCTGTAATGGCGGACATATCTATTCAGCGGATTCTAGCGACAAAATATTTTCTTTTGCAAATTCAAACGCTGGTGATAATGATTGTGGTTGGAATCACAAATTATAACTCAGCTTTATTGCAACATGTTATGACTAATCCTTATTTATTTATCTATTTATTTATTTGTGTCCGTGTGCAGGACGCGCTAAGAGCAGTAACAAAATGAGCAGGTTAGTGATAAAATAATAGACCCTTACAAAAATGTTCCCGTCCATGTAGTCTCCTATTGGATCCATACATTTTGATTGAACGTGACTTCATAAAGTAGAGGACAGGTATGAAGACATCTTTAACTAATTTCTACAGTGTTTTCCTTCTGCAGTAAAAGTGGCAAGACTAAAGGAAATCAAGTCAGAATTATTAAATTCATAGAAACTCAAGGTAAACTAATCTCTTATACCTTTCATTAGAAAACAGCAATTATTAGCTTATTAAACTAATATATTCAAATAGAATGTGAAGTCCAACAATTTGTGATTGTTTCGTTAATCAGAGCACTTGCCATCAACCCCCTTAGCTGTTAGCCCAAGGTTTCAGTAAACGTGCGTTATTGGGAAGGGAGTTTATGGAAGAGGAAAAAAAGACGTGTTCATCTGCGGAGTAATTAAGAATCAAATATACCTCAAGGCCAGTAAAAAACAATTTGAGTGAAGTGATGGACGGGGAGTATAGAATCTAGCATAGAGTTAAACGCACGAATATAATCAGTCATAATAGACCTTGTCACGGTTTTCCACGCCATCTTGACGAGTAGGTAAACGCGTGATAAATTGCAGTGTTTGTATGAGAATCTAATGTCAAATAATTTCCGTAAAACCGCTGTGCTGAAAAAAGTGTGAATTGTAAACTAAAGCTTCACTCCTAACGATTCTACTGGAAACATTTGAGGGCTACAAATGCAGCTACAAGTGCTAGAACCACTTTTTAAAATTTTCTATACATTTGTCTGTAAAAAATCATCTTCCTGCCGACTAAATTTCCCGGCAAAAATTGCAGACAAATATATGGAAAATCTAAAGCAAGTATCTGGAGAAATTTAGGCACAGTAACGGCCCCCAAAATTTGTTAGTAAAATCCTTTGCTGTGTAGCTTTAGTTTACAAATCATTTTTTCAGTTCAGAACAGCCATTTTACGGAAATCATTCGACGTTAGACTCTCATACAAACACTGTAATTTCTCACGCGTTTGCCTACTCGTAAATATGGCGTCGAAAACCTTGACAACGTCTATCTGTCAATGAGAATTTTCGGTTGTTATTTCGCAATTCTTTATCTAGGCATACTTTGAAGATAATTCAAGAGACTTACAAGGAGTGTTGAGACATGACAAGGATCTACATCCCACCAGAATACAACTTCAGTTGAAAAATGTCCCTAGTACCCCGGCTAGTTATACAGCTTGGGCTTATTCCTACGGTTTAAATACAAGTCACTCTCAAGCCCCATCGAAGATAAAACAAACTTATCCTCTGTTTATCCTTACTTCATTTCTTTTCTATCAGTTGCAGCAACTCTCATGGCAAAGTTCTCACGAAAGAGAAGACGCCCACACGTTATCTCGTAAGAAAATAACTCCACTCATAATACATTTGGCAAGGTAAATGAGAAATGATAAAAACATATGTTGGTATACATAGTTTAAATACTTTGGAAACAGGAATTCTGTATGAAAGTAACTCAAGAAAAGGGACATTGACTCTGATTTGCACCGAGACTCGATAATCCACCTTGATTAATACCACTCCCCCCCCCCCCCCCACCAACACAAAAAAAAAAAAAAAAAAAAAACAATACAAAACAAATATATAATTAATAATATTTATTATTTATATGTCAAATAGTAAAATAGTGTATTGTTTGTGTGTATTGTTAA
>CALNXI010001949.1:80577-96541 GCA_942486025.1 Porites evermanni
TAAAAAAAAAAACAATTAAAAAGGTTGCATAACCACTGTCTTCGATTTCTCTTGGGATGTCTGTAATACCCAGGAGAAATTGGAAACAATTGTTCTGTAAAATGTTGTTGGATAAACAAGATGCATTAGGATCTTGGTGAAAATGGTGAATAGTATAATGTTATAATATAATGTTAATTATAATGTTAATGTTAATGGTGAGTAGTATAATGTTATCTTATCTTATTGACCGTCCTTAACGCATAGTGTTGGACAAGTTTTCTTCGCAGCCTTTTCGATTATCTTGTGGAGTCCCTCAAGGCTCTGTTTTGGGACACGTGTTAATTTTCTCTCTACATTTCTCCATTGGAGGATGTAATTACGGCTCACGGCTTAAATGCAATGATGTACGCCGGTGATTCTTAGCTTTACATTATTATGAGACAAAGCAATCTTGCTACAGCATTACAGGATCTTACGCTTTGTAGCCAAGATATCATGTCCTGCTCTAACATGCTTAAATGTAACCAAAAGAAGACCGAAATCATTCACTTCTCCTCACTTCCTTCATCGGCCGAGCCAGTTCCACTTCTTGATCTTTTTTTTGAAATTGTTTTGCCTCAGAAACGATAGTTGGATCCATTGAAGAGCTTCAAGCAACACAAACATCAGCACAGGGGAAATAAGGTGTGCACAAGTTTTGATCTTTTTGCGCTTAGTTCAGCTTTCTTTATTTTAAACCCAGGTTACAATTTACCCTTCATACTTTTTTATTACATCACACGGAATGCTTGTTTCATTGCTTTTCCTTGCATGTTGATGCAAATTCACTTAAATAATAATGATAATAATAATAATAATAATAGTAATAATAATAATAATAATAATAAAAACTGAATAAACAGTGCAATTCACAATTGCATACCAGTAATTAAGTCTATTTACCATAATAAACTTGACGTCCCAGAGAAATTGTAGCGCTAAATTTATAACGCTAATCAATCTCTCAGGAACGGTTGCCTGGTCTGCGGAGCGGGATGTCGCTAGTCTCATTCACAGCCGTAATTAGGGTGGTCACGCAACGCTCCTCCCGACTAATATAATAGTGGGGAGGGGCGTTGCGTGACGACCCTAATAAAGGCTGCGAAGGAGACTAGGATGTCATAATTATATAACTTATGGAGAAGACATTTCTGTGTCCTGCAAACAGCCAGACCTTTTCTTGGCTCGGTAACCTGAGATCAGGTTCTAGATTCATTTTTTCGTTTGGTAAATAACATTCCGGTTAGAAAGGAGAACACATAAGAAAGAATGAGTGAGAGCTGGGTCTGATCTCTGATGTGTGGCTCGGATAACCACGTGTTACAAAAGGTTATCTCCAGTTTGGGATAAAAAAAGGGTTTCTTTTAATAGTATTCTATCACATTGACAATAACAGACAAACGTTTTTGCTTTTCTATTTCTCATGATTTGGTTCGTTGGGGGGGGGGGGGGGGGGGGGCCCCCAGGGGGCACTCCTTACAATGGCCTGTACGGGTACCTTTTTCAGGTTTCAGGTATATGAAAGGGTACGGATTTCATTAGTTGAAGTTTATGAAAGGTTAGAGATATCTGTCGTTTAGGTCTGTTAAAGGACCAAAAAGGGCTAACAGGCGCAGACAGATTTGAAGTGATTTATTTATTTCTAAAATACGCTGCACTTACAGCAGTTGAAAGGGATGTAAGTTGTAAACTAGCTATGTGGAAAAGGGTATCATTTGTCAGTAGAACGTAAACGAAAGGGGAACCTTTTCGTGTCAGAATCGTATATAAAAAGGAAAGGGGTTGGACCTGGGGGTGGAGTCTCCCCGTGGAGTCTCTCGAAGTACCCCCGGGGGCTTGTGTTACTTTGATATGCCGTGTGTTAATCCGTAATTAGAAAAAAACTACATTCATTCATCAAGACGTTTTTCTTGTATTAACCCAGAAACATAGTAAAGGAAACAAAACTTAATCAGTGGTTGGTCAGTACGTCTCTTTTCTGCATGGGAACAGAACATGGATGGTCTGGTAGCCAATCATCACACAGATGAAAGAAAGGAACACGTGACGAAGCCCTATGAACGTCTGCGTGGGGGGCTATTCCGGGGGGCTATTGTTTGGTGACCATCAAACGAGTGTCGTCCCACATGTTTTGTCCCAGTCCTGCCACTAAATGACCAAATCAAGTCATCCGGATTTATGTCAGCCACTTCCTACTCTCTGCTGGCGAAAGACCTCAAATAATGGTGTGAAATTCAGTTGACACTTTCCACTGGTTATTGATGCTACGGAAACAACTAATGGCAAAAACGTGATACGTTGAACAGTAATCAAATGGACGTTTTCTTTGTCGACCTTTGCAGTTTTATGCCTTTTAGTGAAACCTTCTACTCAAGAAAAAAAAACGTATAGATATCTATTTTCGACGCAACCAGAATCAGGCTACAGTTCAAGGATTATTACTTGTTATCAATTTACAGATTGATGGACGAGAAGAACAGTTTAACTGGAAATTGTTTCTATAATCATATGACGTTCTCAAACTGCAGAATTTTAGCTGATAGTTACTAGTAGGAAAAATGATAAGTTTTTTTTTTGTCTTAGTTCTGCCGTCCGTTAAAAAAACGGCTTATAGTCGTTAAACCGTGCTACCGGATATTTTGAGGTAAAAGTAAAGGGCCTGGTTTCAACGACGCGTGTCCAATTTTTGAAATAAAATGAAAATGGCAAGAAATGTCTCGCCTGTTTATATTGGCGTTTCCTTTAGACAGAAAGATCGTTCCCATAAATCCTAACGTGTAAACAGACAGCTGCTGAATAGTATTTTGTAACACTGGCCTTTATAATATTAATATTAATATTAAGGAGCGTACCTATTAACTTTTAAAAGGCAAGAGAGTGCATCTTAGCCTGTGCGCAAGCTCTCCTTTTGGGGGAGTCGCGAGTAGTCACGCGAGAGCCACACGCGAAAGGAGACGTGAGTGCGAGGGGTGGAGAAAGAAAGGAATTCTCCTTTTCCTGCTCTCCTCTCGCTCGCGCCTTCTCGAACGACTCGCTTCGCTCGCCACTCGAAATGGAGAGTTTAAGCTTAAGCAAGAAGATTTAAGCAACGAAGTTTAAGCAAGATTCCTAATTTTTAGGTGTAAAAATAAGACTATTAGCTAAATGCAAGATATGGAGGTTTATTTGCAAATCATTACAAAATGTAGTTTTCTATAAATCAGTAAGGCCTTTCCTTTAAAGTTTAACGATCCACCGTTAAAGTTCAGTTCCAGCCAGTAAGTTGAGTTGAAAAGCTGGAATACTATGCTCAAATCGTCAAAGGTTTGGTGGCACTCAAAAGACAACTTCGCCAATACGATGACGATCTATCTATCCCGAGCCTTGGATACCCATGATTCCGGCAAACTTTCTCGGAAAATCGCGCACGTCATTACGCTTCACCTTAGTGTGTAAAAAGGTACCACTGTAAAAAGCTTTGTGATAGACAATAACTGTCGACCAATGGGCGCGCTACAATTTCGACTGTTACATAAACAGTTCGGGAGTATGCCAGTTTTTGGAAGAAGCGGTGACGTCATGATCCCGCAAAAATGGGAAAAAATAATCGCAAGAAACATGGAGGTTTTTTCAAAGCCTGATCCAGGTCCTCTCGTTCAATATCCGAGCTAGCAGTGCCGACGAAGAAGCCTTTTGAATGTCAAGGGAAGTTTCCTGCCCGATTTCGGCAGTTAAAAGCGACAGTTTAGAAACGGCCTTCGAAGACGCCGCCGCCATCTTGACGGGCATCAAATGTAAGTACATGTCTTTATGTTTATTTTTTAGTATTTTGCCGAATTTTACGAAATCAAGACTAATTTTCCTTAAAACTACAACGTGTAAAGTATGTTCAGGCAAAGTTTCATCGATAGCAACAACCTAGTAAAAATGGCAGCCACACATTGAAAATTGCCAACGGACAGGAAGGGTTACTGATATTGATGGGTATACCTTAATCTGTCTATGTAGTTTTAGTTATAATCGATCAAGTCTGTTTTTGGCTATTTTCATCGGCAATGTATGAGACTCTCACCTAGAAATCGCTTTATTGATCCAGATCATGTGTGTGGAATGAGTTTTTAATCACTGTGTGTCGGTTCTTATATTGATTTCTTTTATTTCGATCAGGATGTCCGTGCCAAAATGTAGAGATATTACAAACGTGTCGCGTTTGTGCCAAAAAGCTTGGAAAATGAGCGTGGAACACAAATGCTAAATATCTTCAGAACGACATATTTGTGCTCTGGGGGCAAAATTTTGCTTTAGATTCGCCTCATGTTCACCCCCAATTTGTGTGCAATACTTGTCGAGAATCTGCTCAAATACTCGATACAAGAGTGGTGAGCTGCAACTCAAATTACTGTCGAGTTTTGGGTGCCTCATGATCATGTGGAATGTAAAGTCTGCACCTCATTCCCCAAGAAATCGTCACAGGGGAGAAATAACAAATGATCATCAAGGCAGTCCACATCGTCAAGACGGCAGCATGCAACACAGATACTGCTTCAGTAGAGAATGAATGTGGACCTGACACCGATGATCAGAATGTCGCCTTTTACTCTCTTTTCATGCATGATTTGAGACGGTTGTTACCAAGAATCCCTAGTATGGCAAGAAAAGCCATATTAAAAGAACTTATTGAAATAGAGGAGGACACTGACACTGAGGGTGCTGTGAGATACAGCCAGGCACTGCCAGTCAGTGAACAAGTTATCCTCGTCACTTCCCTTATGGATAGTAGTTTACCAGAAGAATTAATCAAGGGGGTTATTAAGTCTCTTCCAGTGGACTCCCTGCAATTGTTGACCTACAATTTGCTTCGTGGCCAAGTAAAAGATGTTTCAAGAGATGCACAGTCATTCTCTCAAACTTACAAAAGTATTGAGATCGTCAAAAACATTGACTTCACTTGCATGACTTGCATGGCTCCCTTGCTAGCAGTTTATGTCACGACCAGAAATAAAATGTTTATTCACAGAAAACAAAGTGTAACAAGAAATAACTTTTATTGTATCTTTACACTGATGTGTGAGCTTTGTTTTCCTGAAAGTGCTGTTCAATAGAAACATGGAGAACTATGCAAAAGAGAAAGAAAAACTTATTTTGTGTCCATGCCAAGTGCAGCAATCATTATTATTTTGGGCCAAACCTTGTCAAGGAGAAAAGTGCTCCTCGAAGTTACAATGCCTCTGGTTTGCAGGCAACCCCAGAGTTATAATTTAGTATTCGGATGTAACATCAAATCCCATGTAAGAGGATATTTTACAACAACCCATAACCTTGTTAATCTCTGACCTCTGATCAAATCCGGTGGACTGTTTCAGACTGTGGTATCCCATCTTTTAAAATAGGATACTATGATCAATAAATCAATAGATCCAAAAACATGTAACAGGCATTCTTAGTTTTCCACTGTGTATATTACAGGGTCCGAAATTAACTTTTTATTACGGGCGCCAACTGGCGATCAAGTATAAATTTTTGGTCGCCAGAGGGCAAATTGTGGTCGCCAAAAAATTCCCCTCCCTATTTTTCAAATAAAAGTTTAAACACGAATAAAAAATGCATGGTATGGACGTTTTTATGCTCAAAAATTGCAATACTTTCGCTCCCGATACCAGAAAGCAACCGTACGTGTACGAGTGAAGTCTTATTTTTTCCACAAATTACTTTTTGGAGATATAGAACTGTCTGACCTACAACGTAGGAACAGAAAGCTGTCTGCCCATAACTGCACTGATCATATCAAACTCTATTTTCTTCCGATAACTACCACGAAACACGAAACATAAACACGAGTCAAGCCGCGATGCCCATGACTGTGACAGTACCAGGCCACAACTGTGCCACATTACTCATACCAGTCCACTAGGCTTTTGTACATTATGCTAGCATTTTTTCGACCATTTTAGTGAGGCAAAAGTATTGAGCATTATTCGAACATTTTAGTGGCATTTTCCCCGGAAGATTAATTTTTCCGAGAAAATAAAATAGAAATTAACTTTTTTCAGGAGCCCATGCCCCATGAGCTTCTGCTTTTTTAAACAAAATGAAGACTAAAACTCAAAATTCACAAAAGACTTAATACAGCTGTTTTTTTTTTTGCTGTATTTATGAACTTGTACACGTTGTCGTTGTTACTTGCAACACTTGCACGTTTTTGTAAGTGTAAACTTTGAAATTAATTTAAAAAGCCGTTTGTATAATGAGCGTTAGCCGAGCATTTTAGCAGTGACTTTTTTGGGGAGACCGAGCATTTTAGTAGCAAAAATGGAGCATTAAGGTGGAGCATTTTAGTAGGGAAGCAAAAGCATAATGTACAAAAGCCTACAGTCCACAAAGTACATAACGTACTTACCGTATTTCAGCTGAAAACAACATAGCGGCTTGGAAACGTTCAACTCGTATTGATCGTAGCCGTTGTGGAGGTATTATTCTGATTATTACAGGAAGATTCGTTTCACTTTTAGTTAAAAAATATCACCAGGACAAAAAGTAAGACACCTGTTGGCAAATAGCTTCGAGGTTTCACTTCTTAATCAGTTTCTACGAACCTTAAAGTCCACAATAACAACCAACTTTACAAGTCGCTAGCTGGCGACCAGCTATTAAATTCTGGTCGCCAGGACTAAATTTTTAGTCGCATTGGCGACCAGGAAGGCGCAATTTCGGACCCTGTATTAAATTTTAAACAGTCTCTTGCATTATAGTTGCATTTGTTAACCTTGAGCAAATAATCATTGAACTTCAGGCAGTGGAATAATTGAAAGCACTAGGTTTTTCTTGAAGCGGGACAAAAAAAAATGATCAGGGATGATACTAGGATTTTCACTTCGTGGGTTGTCAAGAGGAAAACGCGGACACAATACCCTCAGAAATCCCTTGTAAACCTGTTGTACACCTGGACGTTTAATACCGCTTCAGGACATAAACCAACGGAACAGCATATTCGAAAAAACAGATATTTTACTCACAAATGACTCGCTTGCACCAAAACAATAACCTGAATTACAGCCGTCTTCTCCAGCCAGTCGCTCACTCCCCGAGAGAGAAACAGAAGCAACGGGAAAAATTACGTTAAAACTTACTCCTTGCAAACATAAGGAAATAAATTATAGAACAACTCACTATCCTAGTTGTTTCCAAAGCATTATTTTTTCTTATAATGTAAAAAAGTAATGAAATAAATAGGCACAAACTTGTTAGCGTCCTTACCTACATGTATTTTCGAAGTACTGATTACCTACGCAGTAAGTACGTAGTGCCCACTAAGCGCGCGATAAGCGAAGAACTATAGCGCAAGAATGGTTACTCCCTGTCCTCAAGGTACTTCCCAATTCATAGAATCGAGAAGACAAATAAAAGGTTCGATAAAACAAGAATAAACGAGAATTTTGGTCAATACTCTTTCCTCTCCCTTGTCCGCCATTTTGAATGTTTTGAAAATGACCATCGCCATGGTGATCATGTTATGGTTGTTGACCATTCAAAACTGGCATACTCCCGAACTGATTACAACAGTTCATTTCTGATCAAGTTACGCATAATCATCCCACCCATATTGGACCATGGATGTACAACAACTCTTCAGAAATCTTCAGAAAGAAGCAGAGTGTCCGTTGTGTTTGGAGACAGTTAACAATCCCAAGACTTTACCTTGTCTTCACTCATTCTGCCTCGAGTGTCTCGACAAACATGCAGGCTTCGCCAGAAGGCAGCTGCAAGCGACGATCAAATGTCCGGTTTGTCAGACATCATTTCAAATTCCCGAAGGCGACTCGTTCAAGAACTTGCCCACATCTTATCATCTCAACCGACTGAAGGATGTTCTCGATCTTAAAGATAGCGGCGCACAGGCCCAAAAATGTGGCAGTTGTGATGAGAACAACACCGCTTCCTCCTACTGTTTCGTGTGCCAGAACTTTCTATGCACTCCTTGTTTTGAAGCTCACCAACGCTTGAAGGCCACAAGAGGTCATCGCAATGTTGTGATAGAGAAATTGCAAGCGCAAGATGTGGAAGATTTGATCCACAGACCCGTCATGTGTTCACAGCAATATCACGAAAATCAACCGCTGGAATTTTATTGCGAAGAATGCAAAGTTCTTATTTGCCAGAAGTGCTGTATAGTAAGCCATAATCGACACACCATAACAGACACTCAGGAAGCCGCACAAGTACAGAAGATGCAAATGAAGGACGCTTTGGAGAAAGTGAAAGTGGAAACTGTAATTTACGACAGCAAAATAAGGAAACAAACCGAGCTAATGGACAAAACCAAAAATGAGATTTTGTCAGCAGAACAGAAGATGACAGATGCCGTGGAGGAACGTATCCGTGAATTACGGGAACATGAGAGGGTCATGAAAGCCAAATTTGCTGAAATTTATGAGGCGCAACAAAAACATCAGGCGACACAACTAGAAAATTTTGAGTTGGTTTTGACTCAACTAAAAAGTTGCGTTGAACGAGGTGAGAGTATCGTACAAAGAAACATCAGTGCTGAAATTCTGCAAACAAACCAAGCTATTGTTAAACGCTGTGAGGAACTTCTAAAAGCCAGAAAACTTGACATTTATAAACCTTCGCACGTAAATTATATGGTTGAAAAGAAAGTGAAGATATTGGATCGTATTATTGTCAGTGACACAGATCCTTCGCTTTCGTTTGCTGAAATGGCAAGTCTGAAAAATGTAAAAGAAAAAACGGAAACAAAATTTACCATTGTAACCCGAAATTCGGATGATGAACTGTGCTATCATGAAGAGGATGTGATTAAAGTCAACATATTAAATCCTGCAGGTGATCAACTGAAAACAGAGTTAAAAGACACCAAAGACGGCAAGTACACAGTAACATATACACCACAGTGTGTTGGACAACATAGAGTAGAGATCCAAGTTAATGGACAGCCGCTGAATGATAGTCCCTGGGTTGTGCAGATGATTCCGCATCAGTATCAATTTGCGTTTCAATTTGGATCAAAAGGAAAAGAGCAAGGACAGTTTAACTCGCCTGGGGGTATTGCTGTGAATGATAAAACTAGAACACTTGCTGTTGCTGATTATAGTAATAAAAGAATTCAGATGTTTAGCTTTGAAGGGAATTTCCTCAGAGAGATTGCACTGAAGGGTAACTCTCGTTCGTTGGCTTTCACAGGGGCAGGTGACCTCCTTGTTCGTGACAATAGCGTCAATAAAATTTTACTCTTTACTGAAAATGGTCAGTTTATCCGCTACATCGGCGGTGGACATGTAAAGGATCCGTGGTACGTATCTGTTATCAGTGATGGCCGCATTATCACAGGTGACGCTTATGACGAGACAATCAAAGTTCTTACAGCTGATGGGAAAAACTTACTTCAGTCTTTCAAAGCCACAGGTTGTAATAACACCCCGGTCTGTGTTGTTTGTCACTCAAGTGACAAAAGAATCAAAGTTCTTACAGCTGATGGGAAAGACTTACTTCAGTCGTTTAAAGACCCAGATTGTAATTTAACCCCGTGCTGTGTCGTTTATCACCACGACAAATTCTTTGTTTCTTTTTCTTTTGCTGACCGTCTCATGGTATTTAACAACGCAGGGGAGTATCTATATGACATTGGCAGCAAAGGATCTGGTGACGGGCAGTTTGGGAAATCCATTGGTCTAGATCTCGCTATTGACAAGTTTAACCGTTTGATCGTTTGCGATGCTGGAAACAGAAGACTGCAACTTTTCACTCTTGATGGAAAGTATATCGCTCAGATAGCTGGGGGTTTTTTTGAGGGTGGCTACCCTCGTTATGCTGTCATCTCCAATACTGCATATTTGTTTGTTTCTGATAGTGACCGGCACTGTGTTCATGTTTTCCAGTAGCACTGTAAGCGATCCAGTGTTTTCTGTGTAGCGACATGGTAAATTTTATGGTTACAAACCATTTTAGATAATTAAATAGTACCCCTTGATAGTACCATTTGATATGCTAGCAAATCATAACTACGACACATTGACTCGGTTTTGTTATTTGAAAGACACGCTTCTTAAGGACATTACAAAAAACTTCTGTCTGTTGATTGAAAGGCAAGATCAAATAGCCATCACCCTGCCGGCAGAGGTTTCTCTCTTGCATGGCTTTAAGCGTTTACGAAGTCGTTCCCATCGTATGTCAGTCAGTCAACTCTCGCCTTGCGGACACCCCGCTATAAAGGACACCCCGATAGCAGCTAAATCCCGGGCTAAAAATAAATTACAGACGTTCGACAAAAATAAACTCTCGCTAATGAGGACACCAACTCGAAGTCCCTACAGTGTCCGCTATAAAGGGAGTTGATTGTAGTTGTTTTTCTTCCAGTCAAACGCCCCAGGAGTATAAAACAAACCAACAACACGACTAACAAGCGATGCGAACGACTTCATAAACGCTAAACTCCGAGCAAGAGAGAAACTTTTGCGTGCAAGGTAAATCACAGGCGGCCCAAGGTCAGTTTGCAAGTTTAATCATAAATACATGCGTTTTTAATTTCATATTGCGTAATCCTTAAAGTGGCCTTGAATATAAAGGATTTGGATGGGAATTCAGGTAAAAGATTCAAGTAGATAAATAACCGCTAGAATTTTCCATAAAATACAGTTCAAGTCTAGCCTGAGAGCAAGCTCTCCATTTGGGGGATATCGTGAAAAGTAGACGCGCGGGAGGCATGCGAGAGGTTACGCGGCCCCTCGCAGCTTCGCCGCTCGCTCGCGCGTTCTCTCGTGGCTCGCTTCACTCGCCCTAATAGGAGAGCTTGCTCGCAGGCTAATTGAAGTCCATTTTAAGGATTACGCAATATGAAATCACATGTATTAATGATTTTAAAACTCTCACACTGAGCTTGGACTTCCTGTGGGTAAATAGTCATTCACGAGCACAGCGTTCGGTTATTGCAAGGTAGCGATGAGTTTTTTTTTCTTACTTTTACAAACATGAACAATTGTTATATTTTATTAGCGGGCAACTCATTTATTCAGTATTTAGCGGTTTAGATTCTTGCTTTCTGTAAATACATATGACTGGTTTTTTTTTTTTACTGAGACGTAGCACTTTGTAGTAGTGTTCGTTTTAGCGAGATATCCGTCTAATTTAGAGAGAGATTGTTCATTGCCTATTATACATCCGGCAATAGCTTGATTCTAGAAATTATTTATATTAGTTTGGCTAGTGTACCATTATTCTAGAAAGAGGTAATTTGAGTTAATAATTTTTTTCATGTATTGCGTGTTTGATTAAAATTTTGGAGGAACATGAAACGAGCACTGGTTATTACCTTAATGAGGTAGGAACTTGCCTACTTCCCCTGGGGTCCGGTTGCATAAAACCTACACATAGGTGCTCACCTAAGTAGGTCACTTACGAATCCGTTATGGGTTCACTTACTGGTGTTGCATGGAACGCACTTAGCACTCTCCTAATTTCCTGTTTTACGTGGTAACTTACGGGCTTACTTAAGGGCACACGTAACTTTGTTAAAGTACTTTATTAATGACTCATTCTATTTTTTAAGTTAACCATCGGTGAGTGTAAAGAAGGGGTCAAGTCGTTTCGGAACTCTTTTAAGGCTGTCATTGAAATAAATTTTGATGCAATCATGATTTTACTTCATTATTCACGGAAATGTTTGTTGCTCTTCTTTTTTCTTAACGACGGCTTTTGAGTGTACATCAGAGGCAACGTCGTTCCCAGGTTTTCTCTCCTACCCCCCTCTCGCACAGTAGGGACGGGTAGAAGAGAACCCTGGTAACGAGGTTGCATCAGAGGTTAACAATGCGCATTAGAGCGGAATTAGGGACCTTAAGCATGAGGGTGCCAATGGGATTAAATGTTTAACGTATAAAGGCCTTTTTTCACTATCGTAAGATTACCTGACGAGCGTATAAAAACAGGTGATTTTTTAAGCGTACTTATGACCGGGAATGAAGATTCAAGATTAGGGGGTCTGTTTGCAGATTATTACTATCATTTTTATAAAGAGAAGTAATCATTGATTACGGATCCGCGTTCGTCACTTACGGAAAAATTACGGAACGAAGTCGAGTCGAAAGAAGTCCAGTTTCCCGGCGGAGGAATTAATAAGGGCCGCTAATTTGCAGTCGCTCGTGATAGCTCAAAAATTCCTGCCTTAATGCCACAGCAAAACAACAGATTATAATGCATTCTGACGAACGCGATGACTGAAGATGTAACATTGGCCTTTACTTAAGCAGAATACGTTTAAACTTCAATGGACCAGAACAACTATCCTTGCAAGGAAAAAATTCTGGGAGAAACTTAGCGTAATTAAGGCCAGCGAGCTCTTCATGGTTTTAAGCACAGGTATGACTAAAAATGGCTAACAAAAATGCAATACGCTATTGAAAACCACTCACTTGATGTGTTATTAGTTGGTGCCGCGAACTTTAAAATATATCCAAAAACGAATAGCCTTTATGAACACCTCGCGTATACGCTTCATCAGCCTCTAATGAATACAACGAACGAGTAAAAGTAAAAGTAAAAGTGGAACGTATAGGGAGCTCTCTTCGAAGCACAATGAAGGGCAGTGCCGGGGGGGGGGAGGGGGAGAGTTGGCCTTAGGGTGGTGTCTGCATTATCAGTTATCACCATTTATGCCACAACGAGTCTAATGTTGAACCTATGCGCAATTCAAATCCAGTTTCTCAATGCATGATCAAAAAATTCATTACAAGCAAACGTTTAGACATGGGCTATAGGAAACATATGTTTCGAGTAAATAAAGATCAGCAAAGTTTAAATTTTTTGAATTACGTACATTGAAGTACTCTTTTGGCGTTTCTGGTCAATTTTGCCCTTATATTTCTTGTAGAAAAGCCTGGAAACTCGACTTCTGAATCCAAACAAAGCGTGTTTCCAGGCTTTCCACGAGAAATATACTAGCAGAATTGACCATAAACAACAAGAGTACTTCAATGCCAAGTAATTCAATTTTATTTAACAAAAATTTCACCCTTATTTATTCGAATCCCTTGTTTCCTATAGGCCATAGGCTAAAATCTAAATTTGCTTCCCAGATCGTAATTTATCACTGTTATATCGATATCACGAGCCTTTATTTCCATTTTGAAGTATTTTGCACTGATAGCACTCTTTCCAACTGTCCGTTGTTCGCCTTACAGAGAGATGTCTTACAATAAACTGATGAAAAAAGGTCAAAAATTAGCACCAGGTGTCCGTGTGCCTGGATTCCTTGCGCCTTTTATATGCATTTTCCTTTTAAGCACTCTTACCTAGTCTGCCTCATTATTGCGCGCGGCAGATGCATTGCGGGTCACGTGGTCCGAGTGAGTAGCCGTTCGTCTCGGATACGTCATCGAAATGCATTGACCGAGAAGGCCTAAGAAGACACCGTACAGGGACTAGGCAAATAGCACTCAAAATTACCGTTAACAATTCTTTCTGAACTAGAAAAGAAAGTTAAACAAGCTACTAGCTACTAAGCCGCTACTTGAATGTGTAAAGAATAAACTAGTATCCAGGGTGAGAATTGACGAAAAATGAACAAAAAATGCTTAAACTATGCGAAAAAACATCCCTCATCGAAAATGTTCAGTGCGTCTGTTGAGGAAGTGGTTTCTGAATATTGACCTTAGAAAGTGTGAAGGAGAAGTGTCTTTTCAAAATATATTTTGAAATCGTTGAGATCAGCAATAACTGACTCAACCTCTTGTTTTATTTAGTTTCAATACAACGGTATTAGTAAGTTGTGCCGGCTAACATCAAAAACCTGATCACTGTGCGACGCAACGCGCTGGGATTGAGCACAAGCAGTTAAAAATACGGTCACTATATAAATGTGACGTGATGTGAATAACCGAAGGCTATGCTTCAAATCAATAGCCTGGAAAAACTCGATGGAGACAAAACACTCGTCAGATTTTAAAACAGTCATAGCTTGAACGATTGTTGTTGTTTCTTGCTACCAAGCCACAGCACGTTGTGCACAAGCGATCTGAAACTGATCTGTTTAATAACTCAGCAAAACAACAATTAAAATATGGCATTAAATTAGTGGCACGAAAAAGGTTTTGAAACTATTCTGAGCCAAAGCTCTGATACATGAGTCAGCAACAATTAAAAATCATAGCACTCACGTCGTAGTACAAGAGTAATCTGTACCTGTATAAGAACCGACTTCTAGTGTTCATAGAAAGGGAATTTCAGATTTGACCCTCCTCGATTGATGGAATAAACAAATGAAAGTATTAGTCTACAAGTACAAATGTTAAGCTCAATAAAGGATCTTAGAAGGTTTCATGTTGTGACCAAACGTGCTCGATTTACTCAATAAATAATCTATGCCGCTTCCCACTAGTGCATATTTGTTTAGAAACGCCTACTGCGTTTTGGCATTTCGTTCACACTAAGGGTTGATTTCCAGTGTCGCGTAATTTTTATGTGCGTACGTGCGTAAAATTTACGTTCGCAAATAAAATAGAGGCAATGCATGAAAGGTCGCTCGTAAGCGTAGAAGTTGAACCTTGCTCAGATTCTCGTTTAAGCTCAGCGCTTTTTATCTTGCCTCTTGCAACTATTTTATTTACGTGACGAAAATTTACGTGCGTAACCAAAAATGCGTCAGTGGTATAAAAAAGCCGGTGTTTTCTAAATAAAGGACCTCAAAGATGGAGACTTTTCAAAATGGAGGTCAACGGTTAAGCATAAAGGGCAAAAAACGGAGGTTTGGGAATACACTGACTTCACAGCCACTCATGGCACACCCAGGAGCGAAAATGTGTCTCCAGATAAGTGTTTTGCCTGGTTTAGTATTGACTGTCAAAAAAAGAAGCTTAAACGCCAGTATGGACGTTCGTAGTTACGTTACGTTCTCGTGATCGCGAAAACGGATCGAGGTTTTTGGATAACACATTAGTGTGGACATGGCCTGAATAAGTTATGCTACGTAATCAGCTTCCTAAAATCTCTAAACATTTAACGCTGTTAGTAAGGGTTTTTAAAAGAAAAAAAAACTTGTTTTCGGATTCCCTCTATCCTTACAAGTCTGGAATGTCTCTATCTTAGCTTATCTTATGCTCTCCAATAAAACGTTATAAACTACAAACTTCAATCTAAAGAAAAAAATTAGCCTTCCAAAGTTCAAAACGGTGAATTCAGTACATACAAGTTTTAGGATTCTCCTTTGCTTTTAATAGAAACGCATATTCATTTTATGCTGCTTCGTTCAATTAGTATTAAGTTGTTGGGGTTGCACTAAACCTTTTTCCGTTAGATAAAAAAGGCTTTTACTGTCTCATTTTCTACTGTTATAAATATTAAAATAGTCCATTTACACCCTGACGTCATTTTACTACTTCGACTAGAATTCTATTTTGTTTTTCCTTTCATAGTTAATTTTGGTAACCCTAGAGAAGTTTAAACAACAAAAACCCTAATTTGCTTAACAAGGCAAAACCCTGGAGGATTCTGGTCGTTAAGTAGTAAAATGACGTCATTGTTAAAATGGCCTAATGAAAGTAAAATTCCATCTGGTAAAAAAAAATATGTGTTTTTGTTATCCCACAGTCTCCAAAGGGAAGCTTTTTTTGTAGTAACAAACACGGACACTCTTTTAGCAGTTTTCTGACATCACATATCAGCGCGTCCCCTGTAACTGAAGAAAATAACATATACTGCATTAATACACTTCAGAAAAATAACGTCTTCAATAATAGCACGATGTCAAGGACGAAATGAATTTGAAACACCTCTAAGATGACAACATTTGAATACTTTTAAATTTAACGGAAAAGATTTTCGTTGTTTTTAATTCGGTCATTCAACCGATAAATCATATTATTATATACATACTGAGAAATACTCACCAAAAAGCTATGTCGTAAATTTTCGTACGCAAATTAGTTCTAGCCAATCAGAGGAGCGAACGATGGTTTTC
>CALNXI010001950.1:0-15000 GCA_942486025.1 Porites evermanni
TCAGTGTCTTCATTCTGATAAAGACGATTTGATAGAAAATTTGTTCAAAACCACGACCCAACATTACAAAAAGTTCACTTCCTGTTGACGAGCGTCGCTCAAAAACGTATTTGCTCAAACTCCCGAATATCGCGTGAAACGCTTTGCAAATCCGATTTTATGAAAAAGACCGACAGAATTGCAGTCCGGAGTAAAGCCTGACTACACTGTATGTGGGGAACTGAAACGGACATCAACTTTTGCATACCTTCTTCGTTTCATCTTTCTCATGGTATATGTTGCTCAATGGCTGAAATAAATCATTGACTCCATCACTTATCATATCCGCTGTCGCTTCATCAAAACTGTCAGCTGGGCACAAACCTAATCACCATAAGTAAAAATGAAAGCTAGTCTAGCATTCGCCTTCTTAACTAATAAAAAGCAAGAGGAAAAAAAGAAAGAGAGAAAGGAAAAGAAGAGAAGGTAAGAAAGAGAGAGTGAAAAGGAGAAAAAAGAATCAGAGACAAGAAATAAGAGAAAAGAAAAGAAAAGAAAAGAGAGAGAGAGAAAGAACGGAGAGACGGACAGACGGACTGTTTGATGGATGAATGGATGGATGGATGGATGGGTTGATGGATGAATGAATGAATGAACGAATGAATGAATCGAATGGCGAGAAAAAAAAAACTTGAAAATAATCTTGTATAAACTATATCGGCAGGTAGACTCCTACGAAGACCTTCTTAGGGCTTTGCTTTCCTTGGGGTAAGAACGCGTGATGAAGCTTCCAAATACATCTACTCGGGAGGCTAATGAGCAGGAGTAGCCTGGGAGCCAGCTCTCCTTTTGGGGGAGTCGCGAAAAGTCACGCGAGAACAACACTCAAAAGGAGACACGAGCACGAGGGGTGGGTCACGCGCTCACGCGATCTCTCACGGCTCGAGCGTAGGCTACGGCAGGAATGATAAGCTGATTAACAAATTACGTGCAATACATCACCTCCTTTTTTGCAGATGTACTTCATGATTGTACCAGACTGTGCCAGGGTTTTTCCCTCAGGGGTCACAATGTAGGGCATTTGACCAAGAGGTGGTCTGCCAGCTAAAACAGAACAGACAGAAAAGTAGTAGAACGTCGGGGTTCCTTCTAAAGAGAAGTCAATGGCAGCCCTAATAATTATGCTAAATCCCGGTGGAGGGGGGAGCATTCAATGAAGTCTTATACGGGGAGGCTTCACCCCAAGGTCCAACACCTCATCCTTACATAAATTATTTTTCATCCCTTTCAATTTGAATGATAAATGGTACCCCTGCGTCTTTTCCGAACTTCTGTAAATGCACCATTTGTCTATATGTGAATATATCACTAAACCAGGAAGTTTTCTTGTCGCTTACAAAGCCATAAAATGCGTCTGTTAGACCTTAAGGTCCTTTTACAGGCCGAAATGATAGATTTCCCTACCCTTTCATATACCTGAAACCTGACAAGGTACCTCTTTTGGATGAGGCTTCACCGTCTAGGCCATTATAGGGAGTTCTTCCCCTGGGTGCTTAATTCGATGAACATAAAACGGGAAGTCCAAAGACTACTGCAAGGCTGATCATAACAACGTGTATTCGATACCAGACTGCAGCTTGTGAGCTGTCTCTTAAAATAGTCTTTTTCAAGAGTGGGGCGCGACGTTTATCACGCTTGTGGCAAGGCCGCAGACGCAGTAAACGATGGCATCCGTCACGCAACGCTCCACCCCAGTAGGGGTTTATGGGTACAATACAACACAATCAAATCCAATCCAATCCAATCTAATCCAATAAATTTATTAGTGTCATCACGTGGGATAGGGTTGCCCCAAATATCCGAGCCGGAAGATCATATATAAAACGCATGAGAGGTTAATTCCCCTAGAAGTATAATCTGACGAACATTAACATTTTGCGACCAGCCCGACCACGCCCAAAATTCGAATTTCGTTCATTTTTTTCAGTTTTGGGATTTATAGGATAGTTCCAACCGAGACACATCAGATTTTCACAATCATTTCGCCAAACCTAGACCACGAGCAGTCTCTCTTTTTTCCTCGTCCGTCGAGCGAAACGGAAAAAAGACCACGCGCTTTCGACGGACTTGTTTGTTGCGTTCGCGTTCAACGATAGCGCGTGCTTGCGCTACCCTCACAGTACCAAACTTATAGGACTTCGTCACACGTTCCTTCTGTACAAACGCGCCCACATCGCAAGGAAGGAGCGCGTTGGACGCTCGAAGCGGGGTGGGGGGGGGGGAGTACTTCTGATTTCAAGTGACGGCGGTGATCGAAGGAATTTTTTGGGGGAGGGGCGGGGGCTGAGATTTTCGATTCCAGGATTTTTTGGGTAGGAAAATTTGGCAAGTAGTTTTTTGGCTGGCTTGATTTAAGTAAGGATTTTTAGGGGTATTCAAAATTATCTGAAGTTGTTATTCTGTATAGTGTTATTGTTAAAACAGAAGATGTTCTTGGTTGTCTCGAATGTTGCTATGAAGAGTTATCGAAACAGACACAAACATTCAATTTCTAATATATATTTTTTTGTATTGTATCATTTAATGCCTTCTGGTAATTTTAAAGGCGCGTGAACTCGGCATGGGATTTTTAGGGGGTTAATTTTCTGTCCAGGTAGTTTTTCAGGGTTTTGTTGGAAGCCCTACGGATTTTTGAGTTTTTATTTTTACGCCCATTGGGTCATCGCCGTCACTTGAAAATGTTATTTCTTGGAGGGCCTCTTGAGAACATGATTGGCGTTTCCGTATTATATTCTGATCCTTCAGTTCATGTGAAGAAAAAGCAATCAGAAGGTTCAAAGTTACAATACCAACCGGGTAAGGAATTAAAACCTGGAGAATATTTGAATTGTAAGTTGAAATTATTTTACTTACAAAGCCAGGCTCATTCCCGGAAAACGAGTAAGTTTCCCGCCATAGAAGCTACAAGTAATGTAGATTACAGGAGCTCGTCGATTTTAAAAATGTAACTCTTATTATTTAAAGACCAACCTTCTTTCGTAGCAGTCTTCGAAACCCAGAAACCGTAAGGTTAATTTAGTGTACATGAAATAATAATAATAATAATAATAATAATAATAATAATAATAATAATAATAATAATAATAAAATCAATAGTACCATTTGTGGTCGGCGGTAACCATTAAAAAGAGTGAGCACACCTTTCAGCCTGACAAAGCAATTTTGGTTCAATCAGTTACCAATCCAGCATTTCGCGACCCGATCGAAAATCAAGCGAATGTATGTGTATTTGCCGTCGGCTTTGATCGCATTCCGTTTTAAACAGCTGTTTAAGATTACCAAATTCAAAAGAATCAAAAATTAATTAACCGTCGCGCGCCTTACGGAATTGTCGGGTGAACTTTTAGGTTACTTACAAGCTTTCTCTTTCGGCCATTCTTCGACTGGGACTCGAATGTCCTCGTAGTCAATCTTTGCAGCCGCGAATGCAAGTCGACATTTTTCTCCTCCAGCGCGGCTTTGAAAGTAGAACAACTTGTAGCCAGACATTTCTGCAGAATCTTTCAGTCGAATCTTATACTCTGAGTGCACAACTTCAACACAACAGCCGCTGAAGTTCAATGAACTGCTAACTCATTGCTGACCTTTTATATCCTGACCTGTCAATGTTAAAATTAGAATTCTGTAACGTGTCATTTCACGCAACAGGCCACTCAAAGGAAGTACTACTATGTACTGTACGTGCAAGCAAATATTTTGCCGGAAATTTTTGTAGAGGAAAGGATTGCGAGTTAAATATCCTACCTGAAAAATGTATCAGGATGATAGATTTATCAGCTGAGTTGCCAGAATGTTGAATCAATTTACCGCCACAAACTAATTCAATTCAATAGTTTTGGCATTTTCATATGAATAGATGGCATTACCAATTACAATACTCGTTACATTTATTTAAAAGAGGAGATAATACTGAAATAAGAGGTTTATAATAATTACATAGCAAATTTCTAGTTATATGATCTACATGATCTATATGATCTACTTCTGCTACTTGTTACCTGTTATGGACCATGGAACAAGTTTTATTTTATTTTTCACGTGCCTTCGATGAGTTGGCACCTGAGCCTGCGATACGGTCATTTGAAACTGGTCAGCGGATACACTATTTTGACAGCTGTCAGTTGACCTTAATATGGATCCCATATGGGGGAGTACTTCTGATTTCAAGTGACGGGGCTGATCGAAGGAATTTTGGGGGGGAGGGGCGGGGGGTTGAAATTTTCGATTCCAGGATTTTTTGGGTAGGAAAATTTGGCAAGCAGTTTTTTGGGTGGCTTGATTTAAGTATGGATATTTAGGGGTATTCAAAACTATCTAAAGTTGTTATTCTGTATAGTGTTATTGTTAAAACAGAAGATGTTCTTGGTCGTCTCGAATGTTGCTATGAAGAGTTATCGAAACAGACACAAACATTCAATTTCTAATATTTTTATTTTTCTGTATTGTATCATTTAATGCCTTCTGGTAATTTCTAAGGCTCGTGAATTCGGCATGGGGTTTTTAGGGGGTTAATTTTCGGTCCAGGTAGCTTTTAGGGTTTTGTTGAAAGCCCTACGGATTTTTGAGTTTTTATTTTTGCGCCCATTGGGTCATCGCCGTCACTTGAAAGTTTTATTTCTTGGAGGGCCTCTGGAGAACATGATTGGCGTTTCCGTGTTATATCCGATCCTTCAGTTCATGTGAAGAGAAAACAATCAGAAGGTCCAAAGTTACAATACCAATCGGGTAAAGTATTAAAAACCAGGAGAATATTTGAATTGTAAGTTGAAATTATTTTACATACAAAATAAAGCCAGGCTCATTCCCGGAAAACGAGTAACTTTCCCGCCACAAAAGCTATAAGTGATGTAGACTACAGGAGCTCGTCGATTTTCAAAATGTAACTCTTATTATTTAAAGACAACCCTCTTTCGTCGCAGTCTTCGAAACCCAGAAAACGTAAGGTTAATTCAGTGTACATGAAATAATAATAATAATAATAATAATAATAATAATAATAATAATAATAATAATAAAATCAATGATACCATTTGTGGTCGGCGGTAACCATTAAAAAGGGTGAGCACACCTTTCAGCCTGACTAAGCAATTTTAGTTCAATGTAAATGTAAATGTAAATGTCGCGATTGAGAGGACAAACATACATGTCCTCTTTACATAGCTTTCTGCAGTGGGCTCGGACATCAGCATACTAAGAGCGCCGATGGCAGCCGCTATCAGTCCATTTATGAGCGCACTGAACCCTCCCAACCCATGATGAGTGATGATGTAAGTGATGAAGATAGACCACAACACCGGGAACTACGTCCCCTACTCTTTTCGAATAGTGTGTGGGTTCTTTAACGTCCCACAGAGTTATATGTGAGTTACCATATCAGTTACCATTCCAGCATTTCGCGTGTGCAATTCAGTGTACATGAAATAATAATAATAATAATAATAATAATAATAATAATAATAATAATAATAATAATAATAATAATAATAATAATAAAATCAATGATACCATTTGTGGTCGGCGGTAACCATTAAAAAGAGTGAGCACACCTTTCAGCCTGACTAAGCAATTTTAGTTCAATCAGTTACCCATCCAGCATTTCGCGACCCGATCGAAAATCAAGCGAATGTATGTGTATTTGCCGCCGGCTTTGATCGCATTCCCTTTGAAATAGTTATTTAAGATTACTGAATTGAAAAGAATCGAAAATTAACCGTCGTGCGCTTTACGGAATTGTCTGGTGAGCGTTTATGTTACTTACACGCTTTCTCTTTTTCCCATTCTTCGACTGGCAGTCGAATATCCTCGTAGTCAATCTTTGCAGCGGCGAATGCAAGTCGACATTTTTCTCCTTTAGCGCGGCCTGGAAAGAAGAACAACTTGTAGCCAGACATTTCTGCAGAATGTTTCAGTCGAATCATATACTCTGAGTGCACAATTTCGGCACAACAGCCGCTGAAGTTCAATGAACTGCTAACTCATTTCTGACCTTTTATATCCTGACCTGTCAATGTTAAAATTAGAATTTTGTAAATTTCAGCAGTCGTGGTACGTGTTATTTCACGCAACAGGCCACTCAAAGGAAGTACTACAATGTACTGTACGTGCAAGTAAATATTTGGCCGGAAATTTTTGTAGAGGAAAGGATTGCGAGCTAAATATTCCACCTGAAAAATATATCAGGATGATAGATTTACCAGCTGAGTTGCCAGAATGTTGAATCAATTTACCGCCACAAACTAATTCAATTCAATTTTTTGGCATTTTCATATGAATAGATGGCATTGCCGATTACAATACTCGTTACATTTAAGTAAAAGAGGAGATAATTACAATAAAGGGGGCGATCCCGCACCTATTTGAAAGGTTGTTTGTGATTAGCTGGGAAAACAATAGGGATTGTCACATAACAATGCCCCTATCCCTAAAAACAATCGAAGCGCAGATTAAAGGGGACCACTGAAATAAGAGGTTTAGAATAATTTCATAGCAAATCTCTAGTTATATGATCTACAAGATCTATATGATCTATTTCTGCTACTTGTTACCTGTTATGGACCATGGAACAAGTTTTATTATACTTTTCACGTGACCTCGATGAGTTGGCACCTGAGCCTGCGATACGGTCATTTGACACTGGTCAGCGGATACACTGTAATAAGATTGTGCTGTGTTTGAATGTAATAATGATCGCCTTTTTCCCGAGAAATATACAGTGAAAGACCATATTTCTAATACTAAACTAGAAAAAGGCGATCATTATTACATCCAAACATGGCACAATGATTTTTTTCCCATTGCAATTTTATTCTAAGAAAACTTTAAGAAAAAATGTCCCGAAAAGCGCTCGAAAATACAAACGAAATGTGCTCATGCCCCCTGGGCGTCCTATAATACCCCTTAAATCGAATTAACTCAATATGGCCGCCGTATCGGAAAAAAGTTCTATTGCGCGCGGTTCGAGCGCGCTTGGAGCTCCGCTGTTAAGAGGAAGAGTATCATATCAGTTCACAGATCAGAGAGTGATTCAACTGAGGATCGATATTTGTTACCTATAGGATAAAAGACAAAGTGTTGTTCTTCAAGATAAAGGAAGCAATAAAGAGAGTATGAAGTGTTTCCCGTCTTCCATTTCACTAAGAGAACAATATTTCCATATTCTCATATATAAAATGTTGAGGCATTTTGGTTGAGCAGTATCCTCCATATTCTATTATTAGTTTATGATTATTTGTTCTTAATTTTGCCGTCGCTCATCGGTGGTTTGAGTTTTTCTTTCATAAAGTCTAGATAGGTAAAAAGACTGATTTCCATCAGTGTCTTTCTTCAGAAAAAGATAGCTGGATGGAATTGATTTGGTTTTACTTTATACTTCAATGATATTTTTAGTCAGTTATCTCTAATTTACCTATTTGTCGAGTTTAGTCGTTTTTGATCCTTTTTTGTTTAACTGAGAACAAATTTGATTTGATTTGATTTGCGGAAGAGATGGAAGAGTGTTTCCCTGTATTTGCCAATTCTTTTTATATACTCATGAGAAAGTATTCTGCTTTTATATAGACTATAATTACAGTACGTGCCAAAGCAAATATTTTGCCTGAAATTTTACGAAGAGGAAAGAATTACGAATCAAATATTCCACATGAAAAATATATCAGGATTATAGATTTTTCAGCTGAGTTGCCTAGGATATTGAATCAATCTACCGCAACAAACATTAGAAGCTCGTTTATTTAAACCAAGAAAGTATTTATAGAATTGGGAGAATATAGTAGCCTTTCCGCAGGGCCATACTTCAGAGTTATAGAATAATAATAATAGGTTAAATAGTGTGGTAAAAAGCTTGCTGCCTATAGCAGTCGATAGGTCAAGAAAGCTTTTGGCTGCAACAGCTGCGTCTACACTTTTTCTACCAAAAGTGAGCGCTAACCCCTCTGCGGGGTTAAACGATAGAGGGAGCCTGCCGCTCGACACGTTTGGCGGAATTTACTTCCTTAGCGAGTGATATTGAAGCGGACCAGAAGAAGTGTCTTTTTCCAACACTTCTTCAGACCTGTCTCTAATATCCATCCCCGTTTTTAGAGCAAGCAAACGAGGGTCACAAACGCGACATACATGGGCAGAAATTATGTCATCATATACTCTGATTAAAACACCCTCAAGGGTTTCTTTAAACCATTTCAAATTCGCATCTGTTAGTTCACTCAGTCTTTCTTACTCTTGCATTAGCGAGCAGCGACACTATAATGAGATATGACGTTTATGGCAGATGCTGTGATACTTTACCTTTTTCACTTCGTCCTCTTCATAGTATGGAAATAGAGTACTGGTTCTCACAAATCAATAGCATCTTCTTCATGGATCATATCAGCAAAATTCGTTTAAACTGACATCTCATTTAACTCAAGCCCAAGCCCGCTGTCCTTGACTCATGTAAGCCTAACAAATTAAGTCGAATCCCGCTTTACGGACACTGGACCACGAGCGGCAAGCCTTCTTTCCTCAGAGCTTCGCGCGGCGAGCGAAAAAGTAAACTTCACTGGGATACCATAAAACCTAGAGCAGAGTGGAAATGTTATGTCGCAAGAAAACGCGAAATTAGTCGGAACAGACAGCAAAAAACTATTACAATGGAACAGCTTTGAGCTTCAAGTGATTCGACTGCATAAGCGCAAGTTACCTTGAACAATAGTGAACTGCATAAAGAATTTGCAATCCCAACTTTACATACATATGATATCCTCGTAGTCAATCTTTGCAGCGGCGAATGCAAGTCGACATTTTTCTCCTTTAGCGCGGCCTGGAAAGAAGAACAACTTGTAGCCAGACATTTCTGCAGAATGTTTCAGTCGAATCATATACTCTGAGTGCACAATTTCGGCACAACAGCCGCTGAAGTTCAATGAACTGCTAACTCATTTCTGACCTTTTATATCCTGACCTGTCAATGTTAAAATTAGAATTTTGTAAATTTCAGCAGTCGTGGTACGTGTTATTTCACGCAACAGGCCACTCAAAGGAAGTACTACAATGTACTGTACGTGCAAGTAAATATTTGGCCGGAAATTTTTGTAGAGGAAAGGATTGCGAGCTAAATATTCCACCTGAAAAATATATCAGGATGATAGATTTACCAGCTGAGTTGCCAGAATGTTGAATCAATTTACCGCCACAAACTAATTCAATTCAATTTTTTGGCATTTTCATATGAATAGATGGCATTGCCGATTACAATACTCGTTACATTTAAGTAAAAGAGGAGATAATTACAATAAAGGGGGCGATCCCGCACCTATTTGAAAGGTTGTTTGTGATTAGCTGGGAAAACAATAGGGATTGTCACATAACAATGCCCCTATCCCTAAAAACAATCGAAGCGCAGATTAAAGGGGACCACTGAAATAAGAGGTTTAGAATAATTTCATAGCAAATCTCTAGTTATATGATCTACAAGATCTATATGATCTATTTCTGCTACTTGTTACCTGTTATGGACCATGGAACAAGTTTTATTATACTTTTCACGTGACCTCGATGAGTTGGCACCTGAGCCTGCGATACGGTCATTTGACACTGGTCAGCGGATACACTGTAATAAGATTGTGCTGTGTTTGAATGTAATAATGATCGCCTTTTTCCCGAGAAATATACAGTGAAAGACCATATTTCTAATACTAAACTAGAAAAAGGCGATCATTATTACATCCAAACATGGCACAATGATTTTTTTCCCATTGCAATTTTATTCTAAGAAAACTTTAAGAAAAAATGTCCCGAAAAGCGCTCGAAAATACAAACGAAATGTGCTCATGCCCCCTGGGCGTCCTATAATACCCCTTAAATCGAATTAACTCAATATGGCCGCCGTATCGGAAAAAAGTTCTATTGCGCGCGGTTCGAGCGCGCTTGGAGCTCCGCTGTTAAGAGGAAGAGTATCATATCAGTTCACAGATCAGAGAGTGATTCAACTGAGGATCGATATTTGTTACCTATAGGATAAAAGACAAAGTGTTGTTCTTCAAGATAAAGGAAGCAATAAAGAGAGTATGAAGTGTTTCCCGTCTTCCATTTCACTAAGAGAACAATATTTCCATATTCTCATATATAAAATGTTGAGGCATTTTGGTTGAGCAGTATCCTCCATATTCTATTATTAGTTTATGATTATTTGTTCTTAATTTTGCCGTCGCTCATCGGCGGTTTGAGTGTTTTTTCATAAAGTCTAGATAGGTAAAAAGACTGATTTCCATCAGTGTCTTCTTCAGAAAAAGATAGCTGGATGGAACTGATTTGGTTTTACTTTATACTTCAATGATATTTTTAGTCAGTTATCTCTAATTTACCTATTTGTCGAGTTAAGTCGTTTTTGATCCTTTTTTGTTAAACTGAGAACAAATTTGATTTGCGGAAGAAATGGAAGAGTGTTTCCCTGTATTTGCCAATTCTTTTTATATACTAATGAGGAAGTATTCTGCTTTTATATAGACTATAATTACAGTACGTGCCAAAGCAAATATTTTGCCGGAAATTTTACGTAGAGGAAAGAATTACGAATCAAATATTCCACATGAAAAATATATCAGGATTATAGTTTTTTCAGCTGAGTTGCCTAGGATATTGAATCAATCTATACCGCAACAAACATTAGAAGCTCGTTTATTTAAACCAAGAAAGTATTTATAGAATTGGGAGAATATAGTAGCCTTTCCGAAGGGCCATACTTCAGAGTTATACAATAATAATAGGTTAAATAGTGCGGTAAAAAGCTTGCTGCCTATAGCAGTAGATAGGTCAAGAAATCTTTTTGCTGCAACAGCTGAGTCTACAAGTGAGCGCTAACCCCTCTGCGGGGTTGAACGATAGAGGGAGCCTGCCGCTCGACACGTTTGGCGGAATTTACTTCCTTAGCGAGTGATATTGAAGCGGACCAGAAGAAGTGTCTTTTTCCAACACTTCTTCAGACCTGTCCTCTAATATCCATCCCCGTTTTTAGAGCAAGCAAACGAGGGTCACAAACGCGACATACATGGGCAGAAATTATGTCATCATATACTCTGATTAAAACACCCTCAAGGGTTTCTTTAAACCATTTCAAATTCGCATCTGTTAGTTCACTCAGTCTTTCTTACTCTTGCATTAGCGAGCAGCGACACTATAATGAGATATGACGTTTATGGCAGATGCTGTGATACTTTACCTTTTTCACTTCGTCCTCTTCATAGTATGGAAATAGAGTACTGGTTCTCACAAATCAATAGCATCTTCTTCATGGATCATATCAGCAAAATTCGTTTAAACTGACATCTCATTTAACTCAAGCCCAAGCCCGCTGTCCTTGACTCATGTAAGCCTAACAAATTAAGTCGAATCCCGCTTTACGGACACTAGACCACGAGCGGCAAGCCTTCTTTCCTCAGAGCTTCGCGCGGCGAGCGAAAAAGTAAACTTCACTGGGATGCCATAAAACCTAGAGCAGAGTGGAAATGTTATGTCGCAAGAAAACGCGAAATTAGTCGGAACAGACAGCAAAAAACTATTACAATGGAACAGCTTTGAGCTTCAAGTGATTCGACTGCATAAGCGCAAGTTACCTTGAACAATAGTGAACTGCATAAAGAATTTGCAATCCCAACTTTACATACATATGTACAATGTAGCATATTATGTTTTCGAGATAAAGAAATTTGTGTTTGCGCGCGCACAGGTCATTTTGCGTAAAATTTAGCTGTGTTATAAGAGAACAGATCCCCCTAAACTTCTTTATAAAAAAGGTTAGCCTCCCCATCTAGACAATCTGAAATAGCCTTTACCCCCCTTCTATGTTTCCCTCCCCCACCCCCTTTACATAAATAATGACCGGTCCCTAAGCTTACCTGTAAAATATTTGAGGCCAACGTGCTGAACGTGGTGGCACACAGCATAAAAGATGGTCAACATTCCAGCGATTTACAGCTATATTTGCGGCTAAGTTTGTCCAAAAATGCCACAGAACGAGGAATGAAACCTTTCCAAGGCTAGCACCTGTAGACTGGTCCATTTTTGCCTAGTCTTGACCTCAAATTGTAGCAATTTCCACCATTTGTGGTTGATGATCATGGCTTCTATTGCAATGCATTGGTTTCTCGTTCCCAGAATCCTCGTGGCGCTAGTTTTCCCGGGGAAAAATAAAACGGTTCTCAATGCGTGTAAAGCGAGTGAAAGGAGTCAAGCAGATGGCGACCTCTTCATTGACTAAAACAATGAGTAGACGAAGTGAGATGGCAAGTTTGTTTGTTTTTGTACAAAGAAGATAAATCAGGTTTTTTTCCCCAAATTATATAACATTTTAATCATTTTACAATTTCCCTGTTCATCGAACTACATTACGATGAACAAGATTCCTTGGGTGTGGAATCTTTTTCAGATAGTATTTCCAGTCGAGTTTTTGAAAACGAACCTAACGCAATTTGCAGTCATTGAGTGAAAAAGGCCCAAACTGGCAGGTTTTTTGCGCCCGATAAGCTCAAAAGTCACATTAGCAAAGGAAAGAGCGAGGAGGAAGAAAGAAGGAGAGAAGAAACAGCAATTGAAGCATTCTTAGTTTTTATATTGGCTACTCTTTGGCTATGGTTTGACAGAAGAGGTCTGTTCGGCGGTAACGTTTTTAAAAATCCGGCTGGGATATATTTTCATCGCTGATGATTTCAACCGACAATGTATGAAACGATACAAGAGTTCAGCTTACTGATTTCATTTACACACAATTCCTGAATTCTCTCTAACCTTCAAAGCCTCGCAGACCACGCGTTGAAATCACCCTTCTTCGTGAACAGAAGCCCTCCTATCCGGTACCATTTTCGTGGCAGCCTTAAACTGTTTACCCGTGTCAAGTCACGCAAATAGGGGAAAGGGATCCAGAGGGATGTCATCTGTACACTTAGTTCTCTCTTAAAGAAAACAATACTTTAAAAACAGCAATTAGCAAAGGAAAAGGACGAGAAAGGAAGGCGATCGCTATTAAGGATGTCGTCTACTCCCTTCCCACGGGGTGATAGGGGCATTCCCATAGTTTCCCTAAACGGGAACGTGCCGCTAAACAGGGTATGGCGGCTTTCAGGGTCTTGTGAGTTTTATATTTTACTATTAAGCGTCTTGACCAGGTTGTCTTTTTGGACCGACAGGCTTTAAAAAAGGTGTGAAGGTAATGGCAATGATCTGGTACCAACTATTTTTTCCAGATGTTGGTTTAAAAAATTACTTACTGCTGTATGCGAAATCAGTGTGTCATGAAATAAGGCATCTTGTCTTAAACAAGGTAGCGAAATGAAATGATGTTTGTCTTAAACAGGGTCAGGGTTTGAAGGTCTCGGCGGCACATATAAAAACCTTTACTCAAGTTTCCCTTTGAGTTCTTTGGTACATCGGCATATTAAACAACTTCGATCAATACGAAAATAAGCCTTTTAAAGTTTTCTTTATTCCTTTGCACCTAAAACCAACTGTGAAGCACGGAGTCGTTCAACTACGGCACACGCTAAAATCTATGTTTTAGGCCTTTCTCTCGCTTTACAATTGCTTCAATAGCAACCAAAAGCTTAGAATTCGCTAACAGGGCGTTTCTTTACCCACTCTTTTATTTCGGGCACGTTTAACACCCGTTTATAATGCTCCACCAAGAGCGGGAACTTCTCAAGTTCCCCAGGAACATCCTCTTTACCCTTCGAATGGAAGTTGTTAAAGAAGTCAAAGAAAGTGATGTCGGCATAGCTCAGCTGCAGATAAGAAACAGAAAGAAATCGCAGTTACGCCAGGGACGTAGGATTGGGGTAACCTTTCCTCTGCGTGTATGATAAGCCTCAGACAATAGATGCGGTTACACAAACTATGGTAAAAGGCGTTTCCCACGTTAACGAAGCCGTGGTAAATTTAACGTGGGTTTAGTTTAGTTCCCATTGAGGCCTGTTTCAAATTCGTCGTACTGCTGCCGTGCTAAGCTGGCTCGACTGTAGCTCGACTGCAGCAAGACACTAGCACGACTTGGTTTCAGAGGTCGAATAGAACGGCGGTTGCCGAAAACAAAACACATGGGCTATTGACTCAGAGCCCATTCGAGGCTCGAGGAATAATTGTTAAATATACCTCATTATAGGAAATTAACGCTCCATACACGACACGACAGAGATTCATCCCAAGGTCCAAACACATACTCTCTCACATACTACTTTTGATCAAAAGAATACCCCAGTTACCCGCCCATTCAGACCAGGTTTTTTCATGACTTCTGGGACGACGGGGAGGGTACCTATAGAGGCCTGTAGGGCGTTTAAGATCATACCACGACGATTGCGACGACGAATTCGCGTCCTTTCAATCTATATAGCGATTATTCAAGCCACTTACTTTTTCCAACGCAAGCGAACCCTTCTGGTGTTAAAATTCCTAAGAGCGTTTTATCGTAGCTTAAAAAGTACAATTAGGCATTTCCACGGCGTCGTAAACATGCAGTGATGACGGCAAAGAGATGAACAAAAAAGTGTGCTGCGCAAGCAGAGTTGTCGCCGTGACTATTTACTGAACCTGTTAGTTTTTTTGACGTTTTTGTTGCCGTCACCGTCATAGCATCTTAAACTCCCTATTAAAAATCGCTAATGAAACGCCTGACGGGCATTAAATTTACACAAATAACTTTAAGAAACGATTTTTTTTTAACAAGAGAGGATGTCCTAATCATGTAATAACTTGGTTGTCACAATGACGTAACGTGACTCACAATCAGTAACACAAGGGGTGACGTCACGCTAGGATGTCATGCTGCTCAGTATCATGCAAGATGTGCTGACGTTGCTGTATATCAAAATATTCAGAAAAGACTTTCTTTGGGATGGGGTGAAGGCTCAGGGAGCGGTCATCGTTTTAGCCTGCAAATACAGGCGTCTCTTCCCGCTTCTCGATCGCCGTTTGGGACGTCCCTAGTGGCGAGAACGA
>CALNXI010001950.1:29198-31698 GCA_942486025.1 Porites evermanni
TTGCCTTCATCCCTGTTTTTGAGAAGAGCTTCAAATTTCTCGAGTCGGGGAGGAAGCGTAGTTCCATAAAACTCCTTCCTTATCTCCTCCTTCATTTTTAAAGCAAAACAAATCATAGATCACTAACACTAAGTTCTGGGAAATAGAATTTGGAGTAAAACCTACGGGATTGTACACGGAGGACAATAAGAATTACACGTCAAATTCCTTTATAATTTACGGACTTGGCAACCAGACGACTCTACTTACTTCCAGGGGGAGCCCCCTATAATGGCTTATACGGGAAGGCTTTGTCTTTCTCAGGCTTCAATATGAAACGGTAGCGGTTTCATTAGTTGAAGTATATGGAAGGGTAAGGACGTATGTCATTTTCGTCTGTGAAAAGGTCCAGAAGGGATAGCAGATACAATTTATGGCTGTGAAAAAACGAGAAACAATTTGGTTATGTGAGTTAGGAATTTTCAAAGACAGTGCCTTTACAGCAGTTAAAAGAGATGCAAAGTTTTTAACTAGGTGTGTGAAAGGGGTACGATTTTTCAGTATATAACGGTATACGAAGAGGTACCTTGTTCTGTCAAAGATGGTACTATAAAATTAAACGCGGGTAAGGGGTTGGACAACGGAAAGAAGGAAGGCTGTTTTTACAGGTGGGAATATAATTATTGCCAATACTTTGAAAAGCACGGCCTTTCTTCTTCAAGGCCTGGTTCCTCGAACGATGGTTAAATTATACCCAGGATTAAGCCAAATTTTAAGCACGGTTTTCTTGTCTAAGAACATGTAACTCAAGGTTACAAAATCCTGTTGAGCCTTTACTCGGAGATACAGTAATAATAATTCAAAATGTTACTCTAAGCAATGTGTGGAATGTAAATAGAAAATAGTTGAACAAAATTTTAATCCCGGATTAGCGCTAATCGGCCTTTCAGGAACCAGGCCCAGGGTCTTAAAAATGACTGAAGAGTTGGACCTCGGGGCGGTGCCCACCAGTAAAATCTCTTGTCGAGTAATAAGTACCTTTAGCTTACCCTTGGGACTTACGACAATCTTAAGTTAATAAAACCCCGCGTAAAGTCTTCGTTTACAAGTCCCTTTCCCGTAAGTGGCCAGCTTCAGAAACAAACAGTCCGTTTTCTCTGCTTCCCAATGGTGTTCTTCTTAAGGCTGCTACGACTGAACAAGGTTACTTTCATTTTTTTAAATTTAGAGGTCTCTGCAATCTAAATGACCGGCGGCTAAGCGACTGACCTAGTTCTTGGGGCTTTACAACAGTCGGCTCCTTTTAAAACGGACGCTGTAGGGACCTCAACTTAGTGTCCTCATTAGCGAGAGTCCGCAAAAGCGGAATTTTATTTCAGTCAAACTTCTGTAATTTATTTTTTGCTTTAGATTTAGATGCTGTCCGTATAATTGAGATGTCCGTTACAACAGGGTCTCCGCAAGGCGAGAGTTTACTGTATTTGGATCGATAACCTCTATGGATGTTTTATACCGCTAAAACTATAAGTTTCATTCAGTTGCTTGTCAAGCGTTACATTAGAAAGATATCATTTTCTGTGGGTAAAACGTTTATTGATGTATGTGTTGAATGACTTTTTCAAGCCATTTCCTTAGAACAGAGACACCTAACGAAGTAATAAGTACCCCGAACTGTCCTGGCTTCATTTTATATGCCTTATTCATTCCTTTTTATCAAGAGAGGATAAAGGGGACAGAGAAGGCATCCCCGATACACACCCTATTCCATAGGTAATTCGTCTCGAGTTATTTTTAGAATCGGGATAAAGTTACCTCGCGTGCTGCGTGGATGTTTCGTGGAGGTTTCGCATGACTAAACGTCGTGCAAAACATGCCGTGAAATCAGTTTAACTTGAAGTTGTCGTAACCTTAGTGCTTTGATAAAATGAGAAATTTCGCCGGTCTATTGAAACCGGTCGTTTGTACAATAAAGCAAATAGGACGCCAAGTGTTATTTTTGTTGAATAATAAAAGACTAATAAAAGAATAAATATCAAACCAGAAATTGCTCTCTTCAAACTGTAAATTATAAATGATCCTGAGAGAATATTCAGTGTGTTAAGGATTTCCTTGCTGTACTGTTAGCTCTATACAAGAGAGGAAGCGCGATTCTTTTTTAATTTCTGTTTCGCTGACACAGCTTTAGCAGAAATCTCTCTTTAGTCGTTTTCGTCGACAAAACGAATGGCAATATCGCTCTCCGCGTCTTGCGCCATTTTTTTCTGCGTCAATTCGTGAAGGACGCGTGGCTCCGAGCGTGGGTCATCCACGCGGAACACATTCACGCTATGTGATTGGCTGTTGTCTAATCCCCCTTGGGATCTGTGGTCTTAAGGTGGCTCGATACAGTTTTTCAAGGCCAATACCTCCCAAGTTTGAGCATAAACTACGTCACCATAAACAAAGTTTTGGAAAAATTGCCACCACAGTTGTATTAGATAAAGATGAAAATCTTTTGTGATCAGGGTTGCAATGACATCGG